>JBCAUI010207194.1:0-16875 GCA_038406195.1 Haplosyllis anthogorgicola
CATTGGCGGATCTAGGGGGGGCGCCGCCGGCGCGCGCCCCCCCCCAACGGCCCAAATTTTCTTCGTTTTCATGCACTTTTTGCTAAATTTTGGTCGAAAATAGGGGTCGGCGCCCCCCCTCAACGGGCCGGGCGCCCCCCCAACGGGAAATCCTGGATCCGCCCCTGTTAGATGATGAAAATTTTAACTTTTAAAACAACAGAACTTAAATACATTTGATTTCGTTTTATTACGTGTAAATCAAAGAGTTTGAAATCTTTGAAATATTGTCCAAATATTTTGAACATAAACAATACCGCGAGAGGGAACCTATGTTTAACAAGCTAAGTTGGATTTTGCTGAAGGATTTAAATTTTTCTCTTCGCCAGATTCTAAGAATCCACGACTGGGGTGTTCAGCAAAGAGCTGTAGCGAAGGATCATAGAGGGCGCTATATAACGCTACCCACAAACTACCCGCTCAAAGTCCAACAGCTTCTCAAAACTCTGGGTACATATTATTTCTCATTTCAAATTTCACAGTTACGCTGTTACGTCGAAAGTAACAAACTGAATATCTATTTTGGGAGCTAAATCCATTACACAGAAATCGTATCAGTTGTGTCCATAAGCAAAAATAAGAGATCTCCCATAAGGTACTGTCTTAAAGTTCTGATGCGATTTTAATGTACTGCAAAAGTAAGCAATTAATAATCGATAATGCCTAACATCACATTTTTAATTGTTTATTTTAAATCCAATAATTATATGTTCAAAACGTCGAAATATTGTGTAACTATTCTCAAAGGATGTTGCAATTTCACTTGATAAAAAAGCCTGTTATTTTCCTTTGCAGAACCAGTTGGGAAATACATGACAATTCAAGAATTTCTAAACAACAATATTCTTCCAAAAACCGTGCAGGTACAAATCACTTCACGCTGAGATTTCAAGTTTGCTTAGGCTAGACTTTTTATTTTTTGGATTACTTTTCAATGGAACAAATTTTTGAGAGCGGCGACCAAATTTTTTTTACATTGCTGCGGGATTTGTTTTCCATTTTAATTAAAATTAGTGAAATCAAAATATAATTTTTAATGCACGATGCTTATTGAGGTATTGGAAAGTTACAATTTTGGGTTGTTTGGGCTCTGATTAAATTATTTTGTGTAATTCTTGATTTCTGAGAACGGCGGGAAACGTAATCCAACAAACAAGTCTGGCCTTATGACAGTAATATATAAAAAATAAATCTATTTGTCTGCAATAGATACTAAACTGTGATTTACATTTTATTAACACAGTTGGACAAGGATGAGGTGGAGAAGCTGTACACAGCGGATCGGATAGAAATGTTCGGGCCTCTGGAGCTGGTGCACGTGTACTCAGAGAAGTTCTTCAAAACCAATGTGTTCAGAGCAGGTTGGTACCAGCTGCTACTCAACTTCAGGGGACAGGGACTTATTCTAAAATAACAAAATGTTCTCTTTTACCCGAATTAGAAATGAAGACACGGGCTTTGTCAGTCATTTAATCATTTACAAGTCAGCACAGGCACACTGATGATTTTAACTACACGGGCGGCATCCCAGTAAAGGAAATTCTAGTTGACTGACTGGCGAAAAAGGTCATAAGGTCCAGGTTCGTAGCCAGCGTTCAGAAAAGGGGTGGGCTGAACCCATAAAAGTGCACCTTTCATACAAAAAGGGTGTTCAGTCTTAAGCATCTGGGTTCTTTTGTTCCAGAACGTTGACCTTATGCGCATATTCAGAGGAAAACTCAATTTATTTTGCTGGAATTATCACTCCGGTACATTTGCAGGTACATTAGCTGTAGACAATTCCTACATCATACCCATGCATTTGGGTATGCGCTTCAAAGTGGCACTAGGCATGAAGGTAGTGATTTTCAAGTGTTTTTATGCGCAACCATCCGTACCAAGTTTATGATTGATTCTCCTTTATTATTTCTGCAGATAACTTTCACATGTCATTTGTAAAGCCAAGATAGGATATTACAATGTTATGAAATCATGTTAGTAATTTGTCACTTCAATTTGTAGGCCTCCAGTGCAGATGACTGGACTCAGTGGCTGAATGGAGTTAACCAAGTGTCCCAAAAGGTGGATTTTACTAATATCGGTGGCATACCAGGTAAGCTGTTTTGTTAGTTACTTCATACACCGACCAAAATTTATTAAGACAGTATTTTACAATGAAAGTTTCTAAAAAATACCCTTTACTAATTCAGACGTCCATTAAGGCATTTGTTATTCAAATCATGTAAAATCTAGCAGGGGCGGATCCAGGATTTCCCGTTCGGGGGGGGCGCCCGGCCCGTTGGGGGGCGCCGACCCCTATTTTCACCCAAAATTTAGTGAAAAGTGCATGAAAACGAAGAAAATTTGGGCCGTTGGGTGGGGGGGGGGGGCGCCGCCAATGTCTAGCAGAATTTTCTTAAAATGTATTTATTCTGTAGACATCATTTAGTACAATATAAATACATGCACACTGCGATGTGGTTGTTATTTTGAAGACAGATTTGCTGTAATTTTGTTCGTAACTTCTTGATCACTGGAAAGAAGCTTTAAAATGAAATGCGTTTTCCAGATATCTTCGTGTACAAGGAGGCGGCTGATGGCTGGGACTTCAACACGGTGTTACCGGTCTACCACGTGCGTCATCCCCTCACGCTAAGGAAGGGCATGGACAGAAACTCGTGGAACATGTGTATTATAACTCCCAGGTGGGCACAATGAGAGGGACGCTAATTTCTAGGGTTTCCACGGGGAGTAAATTTTGCACCCCGATCCCCGTACACTATTCCCCGCCACGCCCCCGTCCTCCATTATATTTGGTGATGTCATTGTTTTTCGGCTGCTGTACTTAAAACTCAAATAAAAAAGTTTGACCTGAGCCATATGAGCATCATTTTAGGGATTGTAACATAGGATCACGCACAGGTTTTACGAATTAAAAGCCTGAAATTTATGTCAAATAGAATCATCAAAATATGACCACTTGGTGTGATATTAAAATTTGTGAATATGAAGATTTGAAGATTTAGGAAGGGGGACGGGGACCAACTTTTAGGCCCCGGGGCTCGGACCAATTCCACTCCCCGGGAGTCCCTGTCCCCCGTCAACAACCCTACTAATTTCCGCATTTACTCACTATTCCATGCGGTGTAGGAGGAGCTTCCATTCCTATCCTCATTTAATTTGACTACAGCCTTGAGGGTGGTGGAATTCGTGCTGATTCCAACATTTTGGAAATTATGTACAAACATGTGCCCTTAGTACAAAAATTAGGTTTCATTTTTTCATGATAGAGCATAAATAGACTACTGACAGTTATTCTTAACTGCTACATATTTCATGCTTTTTCTGAACTAGCAAGAGATATTATAAAATTCAACTGGATTAACAATCTATTTCGAGAAGTAATAAATCAGAATTCAAGTCGTGGAGCACTTGTGTGTGGCGCTATTTTATCCGTTTTTTTCTGTCACAGGAAGGAAAGCGGTTGGGTCAAACCGAAGCCGACTACAGAATCCGACAACACGACCAAGTTCAACCAGACAACAGGAATGAAGCAGCCAACCCTCGCCCCTGCAGTGCACAGTGAACTGCTGGCCAAGCTGGGCAAGGGGCCGAAGAAAAAGGATATGATCACAAAACCAGGAGACTTTGCAGAAAGGCATAAGATGCTTGAAGCAATTTACAAACCGAAAGAAGCAGCAGTGCCGAAGGAAAAGCCCCGTCAACCAACCAGAAAATGGGAGATAACTGAGGATACTGACAATAACATATATGATCGCAGGGATAAAAAAAGGAGCAAAGACGTTGATTCAGATAACGATTATCGTAAGAGACATGTGAGTGGAGAATATGACACTCGATTAGCTCCACAAGAGGACAACGCCATCTATGGTTCACACATTGCAAAGCCACGTCATGACGTCATGATGGATCAATCTCGTTCTAAACCTAAATCTCGGGAGAACATGGTGCGAGATAGTAGAGGGCGCTTGAAACAGTCCAGGGTGGCGGATCCAGAAAGTTATTTGTACGATGGAAAGGAGTATCCCTCAAGAAGGGATGAAGACCGTCGTTATGCTTGTAGGGAAAAGTCTGGCGGGAGAGAAAGCTCTCCAAGAGGGAGTAGGCGGGACCTGGAGCACCGTAGAAGACAGTACCACGGAGACAGAGGCTATCCCACTGAGATGTACGAATACGATGATCAAAGACTGCCGCAGAGGTCACGTAGAGATGACCCGGTGGATCGACGGGGACCTGATGGGTATGATCGCCGAGACGGGAGAGGCCCTAGAGGGGAGCCAAGGCCTTACAGAATCGGCGAGGTGGAAGCCTACACCTACTCCGGACCATCCGATGAATACAGATATGAGGGCAGGACTAACAGAGATGACATAGAATCCCTCTGGCCCAAACGTAGATTTCCAGTGGACAAATTTGCTGATATGACGCCGGAGCAAGTAGCAGACTGCCTGGAGGAATTAGACATGGGGGAACATGCACAGAGATTCCTGGACATCGGAGTAGATGGACTAATATTGATGAATCTCACAAGAGAAGATTTAAGGAGAGACTTTAACATTACGGGGATGCAGGCTACTAGGTTAACCAAGTTTGCAAGGGAAGGATGGAAAACTTAAAGGACACTAGTGAACTTGTAACTTAACTTTCAAACCTCGTTTTAGATTCTTTCAGAAATGAAGGATTCTTACAGTTAAATATGTCTCTTAGTCGCTTAGTTATTTCTTTTCATACAGGATTAAGTACAGTGTAGTCAGATGACAGCATATGTGTATGTGACTATATTGTATATTACAATTCTTCCAGCAATCCATTAAAAAATTACTCCTTAAACAATGTCATGTTACTTCAGGTACTTAAAAAAATAGGACTGACATCAGTGCAATGAAAGTTGCTCATTTTGAGAACAACGAAATTTCACGTGTTGTCAAAGCCAACTGAAACAGTAAATTTCTACACTTATTAGTGGATCTGAGAAAATTTAGATTTTTAAAAAAGAAAAATCGAAGTATGCCGCCTTCGACGACTTGAATGCTCCTCGGCGCCCCCTCCGGCGAGAAATTCTTGATCCGCTCCTATCACTGTTAACAAAATGGACAATTATCCTGAATTGAGTTGTAATATTTTAAGTGCAATAAATACTTACTTAACCCTAGGTGTGCTGTTCAAAAGACCACCTTTACCGTTCAGGTGCATATCTGTGATATTTCAAAGGCAACTACATGCTATGCCGCTGTAAAGTATTCGTAAAATTTTAGAAATGCAGTAAAATTTGGTTTGGGCAAACTACCCACCGTGCGGGGGTAAAGGTTCGTCGATGACAGTGTAAAATTAACAGTAACGATGAATTTAGTTATCAGGAAGAAGACCGTCAATTCCTTTCAGTTCGCCCAAGACAAGTGTCGCTGTATTCACCCATTTGAATTAGCCCCTGTATTATTGAGCACACTTCTGATGGCATCCTGGACAAACAACCAGGTGCCGATATTGTTCTCAACCAAAGACGTCAGGACGTCATTCAAATTTGCCAGAAATGATCATTTTGCAGATCCTAAGGGGGTGGCCCGCCGCGCGCCCCCTCCAAAGGCCCAAATATTTTTCATTTTCATAGAGTTTTGGAAGGTGTGCTTTCAAACCACCTGGAGGCACTAACGAGAAATCCCGGATCCGCTCTTGTTTATATCCCGTACTTTTTGGAATAAAAGTAAAATATACATAGACACGAGATTGTAAATGCTTTTAAGTAAATGAATAAAAAGATATTTAAAGAACAATCGTTCGCAAACGCAAAATGCGACGTGCTTTGTAAGAATTGTCAAATCAAACTTTTATTTAGTTGTTCAGTTAATTGCTATGTAATGCTTTACTTAAAAATTATTAAAAAAATAATGTTAACTGCAAAAAATGACATCCAGTCATTGGTGCATGCCAAAAAGCATACCTCTGGGGCTATCTATCTATCACTATAAAATATATTCGAGAAAAAACACTTAGAACAATTGCATAAAAACAATGAACAAAAACGATTAAAAACGGTTTATCAAGATTTACACCAGAAAATCAACAGGCGGAAACCTTTTTATGGCTCTTTTCCCAAATTCGGTATCATTGCATGTAAAGGCCTAGAGAAGCATGTCAGTAGGTCAGCACACATACCATATACGGACGACGTAAACACCTGAGTGATCTGACATACACCACATATCAGTGCAAGCGAGGATACACTGCATGTCATGGAGTTATTTACTGGTAGGTAAATCCTATTGTTTTGCTTGTAAAATGACATGTTAACTTCGTGTTAGTAGTTATAAATGCTGTGCTTTGATGGTGAAACATCACGTTTAATTTGCAAACTTTGTAGATAGTTCGTAATTTCTGATAAGATGCCAAAACTGGTCGTGTACAACAAAGGAGGTGTGGCACTTAGAAGAATTTTGTTTTTTAGATTTTTAATTTTTTTTTAATTGCAAGTTTAGTTAGTTTTTTAGCAACGTTTTTACTTGTTTCTTACTCACTGACATTGTTACAAGAATTAAGTTTTGAAAGTTTTGCTTTGACAAAACAAGATGAATCTTCTCTTGACCCAGTTTAGAGAAAAATAACCAAAGGTATTTTTTCATGTGAATAGTGTAAATAAGGACACACAAGCATACTATCTTATTGATTGTGAATTGTTATCTCTGAATACCTTTGATCCCTGACTAAGATTTCCATACAAAGCCAACCAAGCTCGCCAAATAGGTTAGAATATCATTATCCTATTGTAAACAACTGTAAGTAAAGTTTCTAACATTTTATCATGAGTTATTTTTTTATTGGAAATACTGTATTTTTGGATAAATCAATAAGTAAAGTTAGTGACCCTTTAGCCTTTTTTTACTTGTTAAAAAAACCCAAATAAGTTCACCAACATTTAAGTCAATTACATCATTAAAGGAATGATGTACATTTCTGCCTCCGGTTAATGGTACCTAAACATCAAAAGTGGCCAAGTTTGGTTTTATAACCAAACATTTTCCCAGTACTCGTAATAGCATGCCCTGTTAAAATCTAAATTATCTATTTTCTAAAAATAAAAAAACCCCTAAAATTTCCCACACAATATTCCACATTAGTGAGTTGTTGCTGTTACCTGTGCAGAGCAGCCCAGGTGGATGTATGATTGTTGAAGTGGATTGGAAACTTTGTAATGAGATACATCTCAATCAATATAGTGCCATGCCATGAAGCTGTCCTATTAGATGCAGCTGCTGAGACAAGAACAATGCTAAATATGGATAATTGGGACAAATTTACAAGTGGTCAAAAGTTGAAAATCTAATTTGGTATTTTATTGAGTATTGAGCCAACTGAGTATAGCATGTTGGTGGATTTAAATCAGGTTCATAAAGTTCAATTTTTTGTCATAACTTGATTGTGGTTTAGTGCAAATTTACAAAGTCAATTGCAAAAATCCAGAACTAAGCTAATCTTGTGCATGAAGCACACAGGATATATGGCCATAGAAGGAATACCTCACATGTTATATATGGGAACAGGTATTAGGTTTGTTTACATATGACGATGTGGTAGAGATACAAGTGACAGGTGACAACAAGAAGGACTTGTATGTGAAGAGGCATACACACAAAAACACAACTGACAGTATCAAAATACTGTCATTTAATTTGTTGTTAACAGGAACATAGCACCACTATTGACGAGCAGCCTTGAAGTATTGGATACCAGAGACAATACGTAGAACATCACAGAATACTGAGAATAGACATTGATATTGAAATAGTATTGTGAGTGAACCTAACACAGGGATCAATGGCGGCCGCTGTAAACGGAGCATCACGATTAGGGGATTTCCCTCCCGCTCTCATACTGTGTCCCGTGTGCCAGAAACCATACAAGTAAGTGTGGTTATGTGTTTATTACATAGGTGTCATCATAATAAATCATATATATGTGATATACTGTACGAAATATGGACTGCCCTTTGAAAGTTTCCATTTAAAACATCCCACATACAGTAATATCTGTTTCTTGGAACACTGAGTTTTAGGACCACCTGTCAGTTGTGGCCTGATATTACAAAACCAAATTATAATTTTCATTGAAATAAACCTGCGTTTTAAGACGACCTCTTGATAAATTCGATTAAGATTAGTCCCAAAGCATGGTTATACATAACAGGTTTCACTTAGTAATGAATTAAGAAAGTCAATTATTCTTGAAGGCAATTTTTACCAGACCTTTTTCATGAAAGAGACGGACCACAACAATCTAATGAATCAAGCATAACTGCAGGATATTGAAATTGAGAAATTCCAAACCAATAAAATAAAATGTTGTCATAATTCAAAAAATATAATCTTGAAAATTGTTTCTGAATATTGCAGCAATAATTGCTAGCGTAAAAAAAAGAATCTTGTAAAGTCATTACTGTTTCAAATCAATCAAAACTTGTAGTTGACATTGTATTTGACAAATCGATCGTATGAAAACCACAAATGTTACCAAAGTATTCTACTTTATTGAATTACACAAAAGACTATCGCGCTAATGATGGCAAACAACGTTTTGTTCTTGGAGGAATCGATATTTCAAAATATTCTTACTTACTTATTTTTAGCACGTGTCTGATAAACAAAAATATCAATATTTAGAATCAGTTACTTTGTGCACTTAATAAAAGGTGAAACATGTAATTAAAATAAATCAATGTTTCAAATTCAAACCACCAGACATGAAGACATACTCTCTAGACTAGAGATGGCGATCAAAACGTGTGCATGTCTTACAATGATTATATGTAAACTGAACTTTCATGGCTGCAAACGAAGCTGTGTAAATACTCTGATCCCTATCGTGCTTCAGGTGTCCATGTCCCATTGATCCATTCAATCTATTGTTCATACGCGAAAAGGAGAGTAAATGGCAGCGAGACAACCAGAAGTGAAACTACTTAAAACAAGCTTTATTCAATAAAACATTGTAAACAGACAAAAAAATCCCGCTGGTAAGTAAGCTCTTTGACCCATTGAACCACTGTCTTGTCCTTTCCCCGTGCTGCCTCTGCAGTAAGCCTGTCAGATCATCCTTCTGGTTGCTTACAGACACAAAAACAACACTGGTGTATCTCTCGTGTATCTCCTATTTTTGTCACAACTAATCCAGCAATTTTCTGCGAGAGACAATTTTAGGATATTTTGGTTTAACCGTTGCCGTCCATTACTAGGATCGAAGCGCAACTATTTGGAGGGGCCACTGGTATTCTTGTTTTGAATTTGAGATCATTCTGTCGTTGAGTTTCAGTCATGGTTTATGGAAATACATTTTTTTTATCTATTCTTCATATTTCCAAACTGTTAATTGCAGGGAACCAAAAGTGTTACCATGCTTACACTCCTTCTGCACACAATGTCTGCAGGATTCCCTCGCCAAAAGCAACATCGGTCCCGGGCAGGCCTTCCTGTGTCCGATTTGCAAAACAGAGGCGGTCGTACCCAAGAGGGGCGTCCAGGCTATGCAGGTACAGTACTTATGATTGCAATACTTACAATGCGTTATGAATATTGATGACGTGTTACGCTTCCCTACAGTAAGCTGATCGACCTTTCTTTCTCGGGCATGAGGGTGCAACACGTGATTGGACATAAATCCAATGTGTATTTTGTATTCTGATATTCATGTCAAGTAAAGTTTAGATATATTTAATTTATGTTTAATTGTACTAAAAAATACCATACCATTTACCATACCCATGGTCTAAATACATATAAAAGATTACATTTACATTGCTTAGACCATGGAATTATGGTACCACAAAAAAATCCCGTACAGCATTAAGAAAAATGGTCAACGTGGACATAAATATGCATTTTCATTCCATTCTAGTCTAATTCTTCAAAATAACTTTGAAATACACTCGTGTAGTAATGTGACAAAATGTGACAAAAATGTGACAAAATTACACAGACTGTTCAATTAGTGAGTACATTCTATTTCAGAACAACATATTTCTTGAGACAGTAGCAGAGTTTCAGCTGAAGAAAAGTGGACAGAGTAAGGATGGGATGGATTACGGACCTGGTCCCCGGAAGTGTGAGGGGTGTGACACGCGTGCGCCGGCCTCCATGAAATGTATCGAATGCGATGATTGGCTGTGCTCAAGATGCTGTAACATGCACAATAAGGTATCTACACTCTGCACTCATCCAAGACTCCGTAAAGCGTTTGAAGCTAAATCTAACTGATTAACCTGTAGTAGATGAAGGTCTCCTCTCCTACCCCTGTTAAAACTATCCAAATAAAAAAACCCAGATGACCACTGCACTGGGCTGCATATATCGCCAGTCTCCACTTGGAGAATTTTCTGGATCCACTATTGAACATGTCTTCAAATATGAGTCCAAAATATCTATTTTAATTTGGCCCTTCAATGTGATATAAATATAAATTTTCGCTTGATTGCCCTTTAACTTTTATATTGCAACTTTTATACGTTCATAGTGTTCAACAAAAGAGAATTTTAGCATGTTGTGCTATTCCCCTGTAGGTGAAGTTGACGAGGGAGCACCATCTGGTGACGGCGGCGGATCTACAGAGCGGGGAGTACGACGACGTCCTGAAGGGAACGTTCGACGCGCTGGTGTGCGCGAAACACGACGAACCGCTCAAACTCTACTGCA
Organism: Haplosyllis anthogorgicola; assembly: GCA_038406195.1. Lineage (NCBI taxonomy): Eukaryota > Metazoa > Annelida > Polychaeta > Phyllodocida > Syllidae > Haplosyllis > Haplosyllis anthogorgicola. Next base: position 10,716 of record JBCAUI010207194.1, read on the forward strand.
CAGAACCCAGCTGCCTCACACCTATATGTACAGTAAGTATACCAGCTCTCTCACTAAACGCGACTGCACAGAGACTTACAACTATATGCACAGTAAGTGCACTGAATCATTATTGTGTTTTAACTTCAATATGGATTATTTATTGTCAGCTAGGTAACTCTGTTTGTTCTGCAAAATTTGCGCCATTTCATTGTGCCTTTCGAACTAGCCACTCAGAAATAGCGCAGCACATATGTAGTGTAGTCCGCCGTGACGGTCACGGCACTAATTGCTACAGCCGCAAATTAGCCTTGCTCACATTTTAAATTATTTGTTCTAGAGTAAATAATCTTGGAACATTTCAGTAGTACTAAGAAAATTTTATTTTATTTTATTTTATTTGCTTTCTATCTTAGGTGTGTAAGAACACGCTGGGACACGATGGCCACAGAGCCGTGGAACTGTCAGACCAGGCGAGGAAGGATTCGGACTACATCCGGGCTCTCAACGAGAACGCCGAGAAGTCCGTGGAACAGATCCTACAGAGGGTGAACAACATCAGAATAGAGGAACAGATCCTTATCCGGGTCAGGAAGGATATCCACAAGGTAACTTGTATCCAGTCTGTTAAAATATGTGAAATCTCAACTTCCGCTGTAATTCCATCTCATAACACAGGAGTCTCGCATTTTATACTCTCTATATTTCAACATAAACTTTAAACTGAAAAATAGAGAGTATAAAATACTAAAGATTATTGTACAGTTGTTTTTTTCAAAATTCGCATTTGTTCTGAATATTTTTTCATTTTTGAATTTCTAAAATATACAAAGTGACAGTTTCTTGTGATGTGCATCATTTTATCCAAAACCAAACCAAACCAAAACAAAAAAAGCAATCGTTTTGTATCATTTTAAAGTTTAAAAATAAAACTCCAAGAGCAAGATATTAGAGTGCAGCAAATATTTTCGTCTGAAAGTTACATAAATGCTTATTTCAGGAAATCAACGACAGGATGGCCTACCTCATAGACAAGATAGTGAAGCAGATCACAGCGCACGCCGAGAGTCTGCACGAAGAGGTCGAGATCATGGCCAAGGTCAGTTGCAAAGTGTCAATTACAGTTAAAAAAATACAGAAAGTGTAAAGTGGTTTCCCTTCAATAAATGCAAAGAAGTAAATCATGTCTTCTTGAAGCTCTTACATAGGTTATTTTCACTTCAGTCGTATCAGCCTTTTTGCACATAAATTGTGGGGGCTTACCAGAGGCGCACAGTACCTTTTGGCATACGGAGGTACACATTTGTGTAATTTTCTCTCACACCCATAAATTTAAATTTTTTTTAAAATTGGCGTCTTGTACGCCAGTACGTCATACTCGCGTCGCCAGTGCTTACTGCTGGCAGTTCTTCAAAGTAACTAATCTAAAATAGACAAGTCTAAAATCCAATTCAAAACAAGAAATGCGTTTCAAACAAAATAATCGCAGTACAAATGCCTTCCAGTAAAATGAATTGCACCTTTAAAATTCATGGCTGATCGTTGCCTTTGGTAGTTCTCATGAAAAAATATGAAATTATTGAAATTGTTGAATTATTAAAATTATTAATTTAAAATTGATCGACATTTAAATTGGTGACATTCCGATGTTGTTGACAGAAACACAAGCAGGAGCTGACGATTGCTGCCGAGGAGTGTCGCTACCAGATGCGAGCTGCTAAAGACGCCAGACAGTTCGCTCAATGCCTCACCGAGTTCGGTCGGGCAGAAGAGGTAAAGGTTGATCTTTTAGCTCTATTGGTGGTGACCGTCGCAGTTCCTTATCTGGGACCAGCGCACAATCCTTTTTTGGGGCCCAAGGTACCCATATTGTCGACGTATGGTAGCCCTGCCCATGGGTTTTAAAACCAGGGTTGTATTGAGTCCCCTCTGAGTTCGACAACTGTTAATGTTTTGAAGTTGATGATTGTAAGTGTAAGCACGTCGAGTGTGCAAGTACAGCAGTGTGCCCCTTGTAAAGTCCTTGTGTACTGAAGCTGTAAATGCTGCTTCAATACCAGTATTAGCATCCTCTCGGTACCCATCGTATGATATATTGAACACGGTTAAACTTGACGGCATGTTTTCTACCCTCAGATTGTGACGATGTCGAGGATAACGACAACCAGGCTGAACGTCTTCCAGGTGATCATCAACATAGAGGCGCCGCCATGGCGTCAACCACGCCTCTACCCGGCGCAGGAGTTCACCGATGAGGAGGTACGCTGCAGTCGTATAAAAATATAAATGGACGCTGTCCATCGTCTGTGGCGCCAAGAAACAAAACATACTATTCACAGTTCATGTGAAAGGTCTTGTCTGGTGGTTTTTTTTGGACAGGGGCAGGGGGATAACTTTGAAATATGAGGAATTTGTTCGTTACAATTTTCACAAGTAACTCAATGAACCACACTTCCAATTTTCTAACTTTCATGGTGATTTTGTCAATATTTTTGTATACTTTTATTGCAATTTTTTTGGACGCCCCCTCGTTTACGAAGTGTACCGAATTTTCAATCTACTCGCAGATCGCTCGGATGTTCGGACGCCTGACGTTCCAGGGGGAGATGGTGAAGTGCGTGTGCAACTCGGAGTTCACGATAGAAGCGCCGGGCGACGAGCGGCCGCCCGTCATCAGCGACATGAGCATCACAGAGGACGACGACATCATCATATGCGACAAGGACAACCGCAGAATCAAGGTAAAGTGAGACCTGTCTTGAGCGACACTTAACCTTTCCCACCCAATAGTGTCATAAGGGGCAGGTCGTCTCTCAAGACAGAGTCGTTTAAACAGGTTCAAGCTCTGTAATAGAGCTGACATAATAAGCCTGCCATTTCACCAGATTATCGTTGCACACGTTGAAGTAAGCATGATAAAGTGTGGAATTACTCAGACGCAATATTTCTCCAGAACTGAATTAAAACGAGGCCCATGAGACAAAAATGATTTGGAATAAGGAAATAATTACTTTTCAGGTATACGATCTTAGCGGAGACCTACAGTTTGCTACAAACGTCGGAGAATTCAAGGAGCCAAACAGAGTTACAGCTCTACAGACAGACGGAAACGTGCTGGTTAAGGATGATAAATCTTTGAAAGTAAGAAAAACTTAGATACCTTTACAGCTCTGCGCCTCAATTGTTCTCTTAAAATATGACATTATTACAGTCAACTTTATGCCCTTGGTGTGAACCCCACTTTAATTTAAGTCTGGTCAGATTTGTTACTGGTACCCCAGTTTTGGAGTACGGCAACCAGGGTTGCTAGCAGGGACGATTCCCCGACCCTCCTATCACTACTTTCACAATATGCGGATCGAGCTATTCCGTTTGCCGATTTCTTGTTTCCGCAAAGTGTGATCCAAGATAAGGAACAATCAAAGAGACCAAACATGCGATGAATTGCAGGAATTAGTTTAGATTTGTGATAAGACGTTTGATTGCTGTATATTCACAGATCCTGAGACCTGACGGTATTATCGTCGGACAGTTCGCCTTCCACCTGAACCATCCGGTGGGCGCCTGTCAGGCACGGAACGGCGACATACTCATCACCGACTGGGGCAGCGGTAAGTTCGCATTTTATTGATATATTTTGTTTTGAAACTCTTGTGAACCCAAGTCCATTTTTGAAGCGACTGTTTATCCTTCTTCTTGTGACCCTTCTGGTTTTTAAGGCCAGAGTGGCTCACACCTGCACTCTTCCTTTCTGGCTGTAAGTGATCCCAACCTGTCCTTTTCACCAATACGGAAGTTATTTATTTATCGTGGTTCTTCACTATATAAATTTGTTGAAATACAAAAATTGAGAGTATGGATTGTAACCCGTCACGAGATCATTCAAGAGTTTCTTTTGTTGATCTATGATATATTAAGTAAAATTCAACAAATTAAAATAATTTCAGACTGTGATATAAATTTTATTATTCAAAACGTACTGTAATTTTAATCCTCTTTCACCAGGTTCTGTGCACGCCATGACTGAATCCGGAGAAGAACTGTACAGCTTCAACACCAGCTTGGAGGCTCCAGCCTTCATCGCATCTACGTTCTACGGCCGTGTGGTTATATCCGACTGGAAGAACCACATCGTTCGTGTCTACTCCAAGCAGGGCAAAGTGATCGCCCAGTACGGTGGGATCGGGGAGGGGTCGCTGGAGGGGCAGCTCAACCACCCGTACGGCGTCACCACCGACAAGTATGGGCACATCATCGTCGCCGACAACTGGAACCATCGCATCACGCTGCTGGAGGATGACGCAAGGTTTGTTGTTGTTGTTGTTGTTATTATTATTTTTTTTTTTTTATTATTATTATTATTATTATTATTATTATTATTATTATTATTATTATTATTATTATTATTATTATTATTCAAATAGGTGTTTATTATGTAACCCATTTGGGGACCAAAAATATGAATGATTTTCCAATGAGACAAGCACCATTAGTAAACTTTTGATGTTAATTTATGGCAAGGAGTGTTGCTCTTGTGAGTCGTTAAACTTTAAATCCACTTGATTGGTCTTACATGAAATGTCATAGTCATTGCACAGATGGGTAGAGCTGATTAATACATGGGCAGATTTGTTCACATAAGAATACTTTTGCTTGACATGCTGTCACACATGAATAAAGTTGCTTGACATGCTGTCACACTTCATTGTTGAGGTGTAAGACTTCAGACATAACACAATTACCTTTTGTTGGCATTGGTCAACTTGATTGCAATGTGTCAATCAGTTTCAGGCCAAACATAAACAAACCAATGTAAACAAAAACCATGTGGATCAAAGAAATATGAGAGATGTCTGCACCATCTAAAGGCTTTATAATTCGCTACGATAGTCCTGATCTGCACATATAGATTCATATGTGCTTACTCTAGGAATCAATTTTCACCCTATATGTATGTACTTGTACTCAGGACTAAAAAATGAAGAAAAAGTCATTCACATAAAAAGCTTAAACAGTTCAGTTATAAAAGCAACTTTTTTTGAAAACTAACAAAACTTACAAACAAACAAAATTAACTAACAAAATTCAGAAAAATTAAACATTCAAGATCACCAGAAATACAGGAGAGGGCATATTTGTTAATAAAGAAACCCTAGAGCTTCTTTAGGCCCTAAGGGGGGCTCCAGACCCAACACTGTTACTCACTTACTGTGCTTGTGCAACTTTGCTTTGCTCCATTGGCAAACATCGGCACTTTACAAGTTGGGCCCCCCTTTACCAAATCCTGGATCCATGCCTGGCTTCTATTCGTATAAATGTGACAAGTGAATGAGGTCTAGGTCAAAATACAGGTCAAAGTCACTTGAAGGTCAAGGTCATTTGAAGGAAATTTCTGTTGTTATTTTTTTTCAAGTTTCTGGTAATCAATTTGCGAAGCGACCGTTGGACCTTCAACTGAAAAGTATTCTTGTCAATAGTACGGTTTAATAGTCTTGATTGGATTAGTAATTATTAGGACCTGATGAATGACATTTATACAATGGTTTATCTACGAATTTTTTTCAAAACATAGTGCATGTTAAAATTTGTTACAACAACGCCCGGTCAATTTCTTTACCTATGAAATAACGAAGAAACGTGTTGTACAAGTAGTAATCCAAACTAAATACCTTACAGCATTTAAGCTGAATAAATACCATATGTAAAATCCATTTTGGACATTAGTTTGTAAGTTCATCTTCCAGAAAGCAGAGTTTCATATTGAATCCACAAGATGCGAGCAATAAACCAATACAGTTTCAATCTTTTTCTTAATGCTTGATATGTAGCAAATTGCTACCAGCATGCATGCAATTCTCCTTACATTATTAAACTGTTACTACCAAAAGACCATATATCTATATTGCTAAGAATTAGAATAAATACATTTACATCATTTCAAAACAACAAACAGCACAACTCGGAAAATGAAGTTATGGGGGCATCGAAGCTACGTAAACCTTATCAATAATAATGATCAAGTAAGTAGTGTACAGAGACATTCCGTACGCCCTACAAGGTAAATAAATTACCTCCTGCAACCCCGAGTGCATCTAACATATGTTCACTTAATTAAACAAATTAGCAATCAAACACCATTCACACCAAACCTCTTAGATCCCTGATTGTCAAAGCTAAATCC
>JBCAUI010207305.1:0-16874 GCA_038406195.1 Haplosyllis anthogorgicola
GCTCACACTCCATAAGGTATGGTATGGTATGGTATTCCCTAGATTCTGGTGTGGCTTCTCCACACCAGGGCGAAAATATTACAGGGCCACCTGGCCTTATATGGTACAGACGTTTACCCATTATGCTACCAGCTTCTACTAATAACATAGAACCGTGTCCCTAACATATCCCCGCACGCCCCGACGACCTCCGTGGCGTCGAATTTTGAAAAAATGTAGTTAATTCCCGAAACACCAGTCGGCGCCACCGTCGGTGGCGACCGTCGTGCGTACCGCTTCTACTCGAGCCCGTGCTTTCATTTATTCACTCAGTTATTCGTGTTATATAGGTCATTGAAACCCTGGAGTTTTTCGATGTCTTATCGTTGGTCGCCATTTTGGATTCTACCGGTCATGGGGTAGGAAGGATGTATCTAATAATTCAGGTTTACCGCACCTGTGGTTTGGAAATCCCGTTTTATAGGGGAATTTTAAGGGTGAGTTTTGTTCAATATCTTATCTATGCACTCGAAACCTTATTCTCAGGGACAGAGTTAGTTGATTATGACGGGTGGTCCATCCCGATGACTACCACTATCGTATATGATCATAGTGGGGGCTATATGCATCGCGAATGGGGTTATATGGCACCCTGCCAACCCTGGCCCGGAGACGATGGGTCGGTGCTTTTTCTCATTATTTCATGAGGTATATTTTAATTTTCGTGTTTTCTTTGATATTGATTGCAACTCTTATATTTGGTTTGGGTTTATTAATTATTAATTCTATAATGGCTTGTTATCTTATTGGGGTGGGGAGGATGATGGTTGTTGGATCGACCAAAAGACTTTACTCACTGGTTATTATTTCAGACCATTCTTTTTCAATTATTCTTTGTTAATTCATTTCATTCTTTCATCTTTTTCAGGCTCGGGTCATTGATACTGGTGGTTCTGGCATCGAATTATTAATCTGGCATCGAATTATTAATTATTTTCGGTAACTGTGCGAGACATGAAAAAGGAGACGGTTTTTTATGGGAAACGTATCTTATTGTACCATTTATTTTGAATTCTTATCTGTTGTAAAAGTGCATACCCCGAAGTACAAATAAATAGAATAAATAACACTGAGGTAAAATTCACATAGATATAAAGCTGTGCCCCAGGGACCCGGTCCCCTAGGTTCCCGCGGCACAACCGCACATCCCATTTCTACAATATATATTATGTTCACGCACCTCGAGATATATCTTTACACAGAAAATATATATACACTTATTAATAGTATGCGGTTGTGACCCGAGGACACGCCTCCAGTCAACATGTCCCCGTGGCACAAACCCACACCTCATATGGTACTTTCCCTAATACATATTTAACACAACAATACACAAAAGCAATTCTTACTTTGCTTTTAACTATTTTTCAACATTAATACTTTTATCGGAAAGCAATCCTAACCTTGCTTTTTAACATTTTTCAGAACTAACATATTTATCAAAAGCAAACCTAAATTTACTTATAGAGCCATTACCGCCACATCACACTAATTGACCACCGGTCGGCACTACTTATACAACCAGTGCTTGGACCTGAACTTATATATATATATTACAAAGTACAAACATCTCCCTAGGAAATATTGGCTAATACAAACTAACTATACCTATGCAGGATTTATATGTCAACCCCTGCTTTGCCAAAACTTTGTATATACAAAAGACGGTTTTTTAAGGCAAGTTTTACTCTAACTAGAATTATTCACCCATACCAATCTATACGACTGAACTATACATTCGTATCAATTAGATAACATTCATACTGAACTATCAAAACAACTCTATATCTTATATACAACTAAGATAAATTATCGAAGTTCATGACTGCCTCCCCTGTTGTATGCAAACTGGAGGGGCAGTCATTACTTATATGTTATGGCTAGCTGCCAGATGACCCGTTTTTCTCATGTTTGTGGCTTCCCACAAGTACTTGGTATGCTATAAATTATCAAAACTCCAGGCACGCGTTTTTACTACCACGCGTACCTCTTGGCTCTATTTTGAATATACTGTTATGCATTCAGCTAATTCAATAGAGCAGACTAGGAATATTAAAACTGGAGTTAAGAACTTCCAGAGATCTCCCGGGATATCTCTTGTTTTTGAGAAAAGGGTACGGTATATTTCAACCGCCCTGTAGCAATCTATAAAAATGGCTTTACAAATGCCCAAAAGATATCCCGTTCATCTTGTTACATTTTACTTATAAATTTTGAAGAAAAGGCGGTATTTCTACCTTCTTCTAAACTGTTCTAAAACATACTATCAAAACTTCGGGTTCGGTTGAGCCAGCCTAAGTATTGTTTTCTAGCAAAGGTGCCAAGACATCCGCTTAGATTCTTGGTAAGTATTTGTTTTTGACATTTTTCTCGTTAGTTCTTATAGAGGGTGTCAGGACATCCACTGGGATTCCTGACAAGTATTGTTCTGACATTTTTAATTTTGATTCTAGCACAGAAGGTGCAAGAACGCCACAGATACCTCTTTTTCTACTATTGTAATCGTTGGTTTTACAAATACCCGACCTTACATTGACTTTTTATAAAATTGGCTTTACAAATGCCGAGGTATCTTGGTAAAAAGACCTAATAGCATATCTCTCAAAACCCCGTGCCTGCCTATACAAAGCTAAAATGAGATTATTGAACAATTTTTAAAATTTTTTGAAACTACTGAAGATATGTTGTTTTTCCTGAAGGTTCGAAACGTCAAATTGTCTTTTGTAGATTCCTCGTAATATCTGTGATAATGTCTGAAAGGATGTCCTAGGTTAAATTTAAAAGTTCTGGTGACGTTGATTTTTCTTGGTGGAGTTCCGAATGGCTATTGTAGAATTTGTGGCGTGTCGTCCTGAAGTAATGTCCTATTGTTTTTGTTGAATTTATATTAATGTCTATATTTTTGTTTTTATATTAATCAGTCCTGCAAGCACCGGGGTAGCGAGTAGCACGCTACCAGGCATCCCACGTTGGAACGCCATTTCCATATTCGTATCCTAAAGCGACGGCGCACGCCCAGTGTCCGTTGAATCCTTGACCACCAGCCCATCTTCAGGAAAATCTATAAAATGTGAACATCAACAATAAGTATTGGCACAACCTGGTTTTAAGCCAGTCGGTTTCACAGTTCAGTAATTCATATTTCAATCACAATTTTCTACCCTCTATTGTACTTGTAGGCGGGCATAGGTATGTTATCAATTATTTTGATGGTTCTTACGATAGACCTCCTTACTGGTCTTAGTACACGCGCACCATCCCCACACGTACTTTAAAGTCGGGGATGTGCCGTGAAGTTTCGGTTTCGGTTTCTGTTTACTGATGGTTATATGCGGTTTCGCAGCATTATTACAGTTTTACCCGCTCAAAGCAGTTGTCGAGATGGTCCCCGACAACAGATTACTCACCATGCTGTAAACAAGATGCAATGTCAGGCCAATCATGCTTTTCAAAACCATGCCTTATACAAATTTTAACGTGTTTTACTCCAAAAATTTTGACTCCTTTGATGACCTGTATTTCTTAAAAAAGGTGTACTTACAGTTCGACGAATTTACTCAGCTATTGTTCCCAGGCCCCCCGCGCTGTCCGTCGGGAACGGTGGCGGCAGCGGTTCCATGGTTGTGGGAGGGTCCGGAAAGACCTCCTGATCATTCGTCGTCGTTACCGGGGCCGGAACTCTCGGGGGCGGCAGCGGAGCCATAGGTCTAGATTGGGCCGTCCAATAGCCGTCCAAATCCCTTGCCTGAGGTGGTTGATGTTCTCGACATGGGCTAGCACAGCCCAGATCGTGCTGGCGTCCTGTTATTCGTAGTCGCCTCTCCTCCAGCTGTGTAACTCTACCATTTCCGTAAACAATTACCACTCCCCTAGGTTGCAGCCTGGACCGTACAGCTAGTAAAGATGTGAGCAGGTCTACAAAAGGCGGACGAACCACCGTCGGTAGCTTGAAGGGTTTGTCCACCCGCCCTATCCTTAACCACAACTCTGGGAACTCCCAAGATATTGTGACGGATCTCGGCCTGTACCACACCCAACTGAGCGAAACGATCGATGGAGCCAGCTCGGTTATCTGGACCAGATTACACTCATACGGAATGGGTACCAGTGGGATGGTCACGTGCTTCCACCTGTATTGTATCCGCAACGCTACAAATGGTCTTGGCTTGTCCGATGGCAAACCTGGGCACGCCCGCTTCCAGACATTCTTGTAGCATCTTCGTACTAGGTAGGCCACTCCCACCAAAACCAACAGGATCGTAAAGAAATGCCAGGCCCTCACGTCCGTTTGTAACAGTGATGTTACTATCTGTCCAACGCCTGGTTTCTCGTCGATAGCTTGTGGATCCGCGCTCGTGTGGCCCTTCCACGTGGGGTTCAGATGCTTTATTACTCTTTTCCATTCTGTCACATTTATCGCTCGCCCCATGTCTGCGAGGAGCAACGGTGCTGCCGGCTTATATACCCTGCACAGCACGTACAAACTGACCAATAGGGAGACAGCGGACATCGCAAAAGTCCCTGTTTCCCACGCCGGGTGCGAGCTGACGTAATCCCAGTCGAGGGCGGCGTTGCCAAGTGACCACTGGGAATCCGTCGTATTGACCAGTCTGTTGGCGACGGCTTTTAGATTTCGTTCGTTTTCCAACAGCCTATTTCCGGCCCTGAGATGCCGGCGCCTTAACTCTTCTATTCCTTTTAGATGGAACGTATATGGTTTTTGAAAAGTCGTGTACCCAGATATAGTGAAATTTGGAGTCGAAACATGCAATAATAAAGGCAAATTCACTGTATATTTAAATATTTGCTCCGGCAGGTCAAAACTCGTGCAATTAAAATCGATGTTTTTAATAATTAAGTTATGGTTTTCAACCGTGCATTTGCATGGTACTTGTAGCAAACTTAGGCCTGGGGTATTCAAATACCTCGTAGTTTGATTTGGACAAATCAGTTTTGACTGGGAGTGTGGTGTCGACAGTAACGTTGTAGACCCATTCACTGGAAAAGCGGCATGCCGTGCTATCCGAAAAAGGTCTACATGATATTTGCATTCGGACTTGACCATGCGAGTTTCGTCCAAAAATAAAGCCAACAGACATGTGGGTGACGTCACATGTATCTGTGGGAAGGGTAAATAGCATTCTAAATAGAAATCATGCGTACATAAACTTATATCCAACCCCGTAAGCTGGACATAATTCATTCCCTCTTTGGATACAGCCAAATACCGAGGTAAATTTTGGATTTCCGTTACCCCTTTGGCTGTGGCGTTGGATGGGTCCATTGGTACTGGCAGAGTGTGGGTCCTATACAAGGTGTACAAGGCATTACCCCTTGCCACCGGTATCTGGAGATCCACGATGATCTGGTTTCCCAAAATCCCATGAAATTTCACCTGCTGTTTGTAGTAATACTTCAAGGGGACGGGAACTACCGTGAGATCTTCTGAATACAATTTTAAATCCCTAGTAACATTTGCCAAAGCTTGTTTTAGCAAATTTGGTTTTATCATTTCTAACGGTAGGCGTCCCATTATAAGTTTAGACAAATCCCTGAGTAATAAAGACATTTGCCCGTTTACTTCGATGTATGCTGTTAGTTGCATGCTAGCGGACTGAAGGGTTAACGCGTCCTCTGACTTCACTCCCTGATTGATTTGCCACGTGCCTAAAAATTCTGTCAAGTTTTCTGCCATATAATTATATTTTTCAATAAAATATCCTATTATTCGGTAAGTTTCATTTAATGCCGCCTCAGCTCTTTCTAAGGCATCATAGTTACTTTCTGTCATGTGATAAATTAATTTTGTTGTCAGTTGTAGATCCGTCAGAGTCTGGTCACCTCTTCCGTCGGTTACTGCCATATGTGCTTTTAAATTTTGAATTTGAGAATCGGTGGCGACACCGATAAAGTCTGATAATATTGTTCCCAGAATTGGCACCGCGCCAGCAGCGCGCCTAACCCTAGGCTCAGTCTGTATCCTATAGGTGTCTAACTCAGTTAACGATTGAGAAAACCTTTCCCGCTGAATTTTGATCGCTTTATCTAACTCGTCTATTTCCCTCCAAATATCCAAGTAATTGCTTCTAATTATGTTTCCAGCTATGACTTCCTGTGGCAATTTTAAAGAAGTCGGAATGTCTATATAAAATCTAAAATCCAAAAGTCTATGGCCATTTATCATGTCCTTTCCCTCTTGTGAGAAGAGTACCCCATAGTTCGGGCGAACTAATGTGTAAGCCGCGCACTTAGATACTATGGTTATGAAGCATAGTGTTATAGCTATCTTGAAGTTGGAGTCCCTATCCATGGTCATTACCTACCTTTGCTGTAGTCTGTTCGATGTCTTCTCCGGATATGATCTCCTGGCGATGCTAGGTCCCTGTTATATAGGCTGGTTAGGTATGTGGTTAGATTCTAATATGGACATGGTATGCAGGGAAGTGTTGCAACATGCTCCAAACCTCTATTTAAGGGCATGATCTAGAGGGTTCTCTAAATACCTTAGATTTGCTGGCTGGCTTTTATGTCCATTTTTGGTGTGACTACAAAGTGTTGCACCACTCGGTAAGCGCACCCATGGGTGAGCCCTCCAGGACATAGGTGAGGAGGTCGTCAAAATTTGTCTCCTCCTGTATGGAGAGAAACCTCCAATAGTGCTGTTCCTTCTCCATCCGGTCATACAATTCATGTATGACCCGGGACAGCTCCAGGTCCCTTCCCTCCCCTGTCGTATAGGGAGGTAGACTTTGCATAGCTGGTATTGCTGTTACCAAAGTCACTGCTGCCATATAACAAAAAACTGCCGTTATATGGGCCGGGTAGGCTTTTAAGGCTGGATCTGCATCGTTGTCTCCTGCAAAGTCCCACATGACCTGCTCAGCCACCCCCCTCACAATTGGATTCCTCAAATCCATAACGCTATGGAGGTCTGGATGGACCATTACACTATATAGGTCTTCCTGCTTTGGGGCGATGAAAAGGTGGCGGTTCTCCCAGACTATCCGTCTGGTCTCGCTTTTCCCTAGATCGTCACTTGCTAATCCCAAAGGACCGCAGATCATGGGCAGCGTCCAAAAGAGTGGCTCTCCCTGATCATCCGACCTAAGTAGCATTCCCCCCTGGACGGTCGCCATATTGTCCCTTTGGTTAAACTTTCTTGATTTTTGAAAAGGGTGATCTGGAGCTTCCTAGAGATTGGAGAAAGAAAGGGAAAAAGGGTGGGGGAAAAATAAATGTTATTCTTATTCATAGAATTTTTCAGATCAATTTCTGAACAGTTCCCAAACTTTTCCCTCTGGCTTCTATCTCGTTAATCAGTCTGGTCCAGTACTATCTCTGGCTCAGGAAACTACCCGGAGCAGAAAAATATATCTTGCAGGGTGTACTTTATAGACTTCACCTGGTTCTGGGTTTTAGTCAACCTGCGACCAAAAGATTACTATAATCAATTGAGTACCTAATGAAAGAAGCCAACTATTAACGGTGCTAAACGGCAACTTACCCCGGTTCTTCGTGAACTACTATGTCAGTGGAGCCCTTAGGTAACACCTGTAACCAGGGGTCTGTTCAGTCGCGCTTTTATACCCAGCTTGAGCGGTCTGGTCTATTTTTCACTTTATTTCCTGAAATATTGTGGAATGTGGCTTTGGGTTGCCCATATGAGTCGCTTGAAAATGGCAGGCTAGGCCATTTTTATCGACTTCTCGCATTTAGCGTTATGCGACACGCCCCTGTCCTCCTGCGTCCTCCCGAACACAGGGCTATATTTGTCGTGTTCTCACCCTTCTGGCCTCGAAGGGTTAGACTTGCTATAGGTTCCTATTTTTAATTTTTGTCTTATCACACGGAATGGGGTGCATTTTTAATGTTTGAGCTATCTTAAATTTTAGTCTATCCTGTCCCCGCTCAGCTCAAGGTGCGCTGGCTAACAAACAGTTGCCCTACCACAGGCTGCCGCCACTGACACTATAGGGTAAGCTATGCCTCCCCAGAGCTTCCTGATTGGTTCATTCAGTCATAGGCCATGCTAAACATGTACAGGTTTGACCAGGGACCCTTAGTTCACCCAGGTATATGTGTCCCCTCTCATACCCCTGACTACCCTGCCCCTAGGCCATTCCCGAGACAACCGTCTGGACCATTTTCTCATAGTTTTCCAGGGCATTCCTAGGTTGCATTACTCAGTATTTGGTTAGTGTTTCATATACATATTTTGGAGTGATTTATTATAATTTTATATTTTGAGAAAGAAAAATTATTCTTGGTGCCTTGCTTGCGCAAGACCATCATGCTGAATTCATCGATGTCCGCTCCGTCTACCAACTACTGCGCACTAAGTTGTCACCGCTATTTTTAATCGTGGATTTGTAACTTACTTTTATTCCCTTATTAAGGCATGAGTCATTACCACACTATCTCCCTCGGGACTATGAGTCCCATGTAACTCGACTCATGTTCTTATCTCCTGTCTCCTTCAAAACCTGATGTCTAAAGCCTTGGTGATTAACCGATATGTTTGCTCGGGCTTTAGAGCGTTGTCCGCATAAACCTGTCTTTAGTAGGTAATCTGTTTCTGCATTTCTTTCAGCTGCACATATCTTCCTAGCGTGCTCTGCATCTAACACTAGACTCTCGACCCTCTTATCTTGTTATTCCTGTCCTAATTCCCGGGCCTCAGCCGTGGGATCTTTGCTATCCTTCTAGCATTTTTCATCTGGCCTGCTCTTTTTCTTATTACCGGTATATCTCTGTTTGATAACGGTACCAGTACCATTTCCTCTGGGTTCACATTCAAATTTAAATGTGGCTCTACCAATCTGTTATAGATTGCCTCCCTACTGGCATGTTTTCCTGGCTTTCTGAGGCGCTCCAAATGTATTCTCTTGAATATCTTGGAGTCCTGTAGCCTCTGAATTATTGCCGTCGATTTCGACGACAACTCTACCAAGATGTACGGTCCCGAATAGACCTGGGAGAGCTTTCTGCAACTCTCCTCCATTCTGAAGTTTGGCACATATAAATAAACTACATCTCCTGCCCTGAAATCATGTGTATTAGCCTTTTTATCATAGGCCTTTTTCATTTTTTGATGTTTTTCTTTCAAGTTTTGGGCCGCACTTTCTTGTACCGTGCGCCTGATTTTCAACAAATGTAGCACCAGCTCTCTGGTGTCCGTGAACCCCTGCAATTCTGGTAACTTCAAGGCTGCAGAAGTTGGTAACTCGCTCTGCCTACCATATAGCAGTAGGTTTGGCGAATAACCTGTTCCGGCCGATACCGAATTGTTGATTGCGAAAATGCAACAGGCCAAAAATGCGCTCCAATACTTCTGTGCTTTACACACAAAAGCACGGATGCTCATTTCCGTCGTTAAATTCATTCTTTCTGTTTGGGATTGGCTTTTTGAGTGGTAAGGGCTTCCGAAAATTTGTTTGATTCCAAACATATTGCAAAAATTTCTCGTCAGTTTGCTGGCAAATATAGAACCATTATCTGTGTGCATTACCTGCGGTACGCCATGAATCGCCACTACTCTGTCCAGGAACTGTTGTAGAAAAGAGCTACTACTTAACACAGAGTCAGACCAGCTAGTAACATGACGACTGGCCACACAGCAACACACATGTATGAACTTTTTCCCAGACAATGACTCCGTCAATGGGCCTATTGTATCTACCACCACATGAGAGTAGACTGACGTTATTGGGTCTTTAATTGTCATTGGCGGTCTGTAAATTTTTGACCTCTTTTTGGCGAGCAAACACTGGTGACAGGTGGAGCAATAATCATAAACTTGTTTGAACAAATTCCTCGTCCAGTATTTCCTTTTTACCACTGAGTATGTTCTATAACTACCCAAGTGTCCCCCCAAAGGAGAGTCGTGAACTGTCTGTATCAGGGGCTCCATCCATTTTTCCGGGAGCACCAACCTGACTTTCAGATCACCTTTGTATACTCCTGTTCCTACCTTAAAAAGAACTCCGTCAGCCGGGCAGAATTGATCATGTGTCAGTATCACCTGCCTTGCCATTTTATTATCCTCTGGGATCTCGCCATACTCAATGTATCTCATCATGGCATTACAGAAAGGGTCTAATTTCTGTTCCCTTTTAAGGTCCTGTATGGAAGGGGTGAGAACGTGGTTATTCGAGAAAGTGTTCAAGATTTTTTCTGTCATTGTTTCCATTTTTGGCAATAGTTTAATTCTCCTTTTCTCCGCCATTTTTCTGGAATATAGTGCCTTCACCATCTTTTTGGGCCTACCACGTTTTTTCCTGGGCTCTTTCTTGATTGAGGCCTTTAGTTTGGCAGTCTTTTTCGTGGTAGATTCCTTCAGAACCGGTTTCACCGGTATTGAGCCGGTTTGAGCTCTGGTTACTGCCGACAACATTTGTCCTGGCTCATCACCATTTCTTTTAACCGGCGTTTTTAATTTTCTCTTTACTCTACCCTTTGGTCTAGCCTTTGGAACATGTCCTGCTTCCCTCGCTTTTTGGTTCCAAGATTTCCCGTCCTTCAGGATCGACCTTGGTGCTCCCAAAAGTATGGGTGTCACTGGTACTATGTCATTTTGACTATAATACCTTTTTGTCTCAGTGTCTGAAAACCCCAAAACTTTAGGTGGCAAGATTATCTTACCTTGTGGTCTCAGCACAATTGGGTCATCCTGCTGCTTGGGATATTCACGGCGGGACAGCAAGTCTGCCACTACATTAGCCCTTCCCTTTAGGTATTTTACCTCAAAATCATAACTCATGAAGGTGTCTAACCATCTCGCGAGTCTGCCGTTCGTTATATTCTCCTTTTTGTTAAACAAGGAGACTAGGGCAGTATGATCCGAGTATACCAGGAAATGTGTGCCATCCAGGTAGTGGTGGAATCGTCTTATTGCAAAAACTATCCCCACCAACTCCCTATCAGTAGTGCAATAACGCTTTTCCTCGTCCGTCAAATTTCTTCCAGCATATTCAATGGGCCTGAAGAATCCGTTATCATCTTCCTGGGTCAGGACACAACCAGTACTATAATCACTTGAGTCTGTGAATACAGTGAATCTTTTAGAACCATCAAATACAGGGAATGCAATTATTGCTTCCTCACAGATGGCTTTTTTGATTTTCTCAAAAGATACCTGGCAATGTGGCGTCCATTCGAAAGACGTTGTGGTTTTTGTGAGCGCATATAGAGGCTTCATTATGGCTGCGAAATTTCTGATGAACCTTTTATAGAACTGGGCTGCTCCATTAAAAGTTCTAGCCTCTTTTATGTCCTTTGGTTCTGGGAAAGTTCGAATTGGCCATACTCTGAGAGGGGTCGGAGAGACTCCCTTGTCTGATAGCCTATATCCCAGAAAATCGATTTTTGTCATTCCGAACTCACATTTTTCTGGCTTCAATTTGATATTTCCTGCCTGTATGAATTGCAAAACCTCTTTTACATCCTCCAAGTGCCTGTCCCATGTCGGGCTGTATACAGCAACATCGTCGACATAGGCCACTGCATTCCTATATTTGCATTTTTGTAGCAGGTTTTCCATCATATTTTGATAAATTAAAGGAGATAAACTCAATCCCATAGGGAGAGTACTGTACCGAAATTTCCTGCCCAGTGCACTGAAGGTTGTATATTTCCTTGAGCTTTTGTCCAAGGGTAATTGGAAAAATGCAGAAAATATATCGATTTTTGAGAAATATCGTGGAGCGGCTTGTCCCACCGCATTCAGGAGATCTTCGGTTCTGGGGAAACTATAATGGTAGTTTTTCAACCCCAAGTTGACCCCTCTTAGGTCAACTACCTGGCGCCAACCCTGGGGGGTTGTCAGATCCCCTCCTGGCTTTTGGACCAGAAATGCGGGTGAGTTCCAGAAAGACGGCTCATCCGTTTCCTCCAAGATTCCCATTTTTATCTGCTGGTTGATTATTTCTCTTTGGAACATTTCCTTTTTGGGTGTCATTCTATATGGAGGTCTGGACACCGGTACGGCGTCTGGTTTCATGTCCAATTTCACTGGAAAATCTACCTTCTGTCCCAGTATCATGTCTTCTTTTACGAAAACCGACCTAAATTCCTTCAACACCCCGTGTATTTCATTCTGCTGAGAGCTGGACAATTCCGCATTAACCTTGTAGGGTATTGGATCTGTTGATGAACTTGATTGTAAAGGCGTATGCTCTCCTGCATTAAGTGGCACAAAATCTTGTGCTGCAAGATGTTCACAGTGCTCTTGATTAAGGTCACACCTCAATGGTATAAGATGTTGTTTTTCCACCACTTCCATTAGAGCAATTGGTGCAAACTTTCTAACCTGTATAGGCTCACTTGTGGGGTTACATACCACCATGGGGATTTTGTTTGATTTTTCTTCTGGTTCTACTACTGCTCTTTTCACCAGGAAATTATTCCCCATCGGGTGATTATCCACTACCCCTGTAATTTTGTGAAGATTTTTGTATGTTACTATTTTTGATGGAATTGCCATTTCGGAGTATGGAGGCACTGTTCTTGTGTGCAGGGCCTGGACTGCATATACTGTTTCTGCAGTGTCGTCCCCAAACTCGATTCTGGCTCTATGTCTCCTAAGGAAAGGTACTCCTATTATTATAGGCCTCCTCAGTCCAGGCAGCACATGAAATATGCCCCTGAAATTCTGACCTCTTATTTGTACATCTAGGCCCACCACTTCTTTAGAAATTATATTAGTATGGTCTGCCAGGTATACTGGTGTGTATGATTTTCTTTTGTACACCCCTGGGTTATTTCCCTTAATTTTTTCCGCTAAACGTGGTGATATAAAGCTCAGTGTTGCCCCCGTGTCTATTAGTGCTCTGGTCTGGATATTGTTGGTTTTTATCCAAATTGATCCACTATCCATCTGGGTCTTGACCTTATTATTGGGGTCAACACTGTTGTTTATGTGCTTTCTGGCCTTCAAAATCAGATAGGTCGGGCAGTCGTCGTCGATCACGCCCTCCTGTTCTGTGGCCTTATTTATTTTCAACTTTCCTGTACTACTTTCCCTAGTTTCGGTTGCTTGAGCCAGCATCTTACTACCGTTTCCTATACTACTTAGATCGTGAGTTACGGCTTTAATCGGGGGCGGGCTAGTATGCCGGCTACCGCCCTCCCCTGGCCTTTAGGTTCTTCCTGGAGTAGGGGCACGCGACGAGGTGCCTCTCTCTCTACTCCCGCCTCTGTGGGCGTTGCCATTGTTTCTGTCTTGCGACCTAGACCTATTTTCTTCTCTTTCTTGACCTGGTCCTGGGGTCGCGGGTCTATATCTGTCCCTACTATTTGACCTGTTGTTATCTCTAGGTGGTGTTCTCCTATCCTGGGAGCGTCTGTCATACCTATCACTCGATCTATCAGATCGCCCATTGTTACGCCTATCCCTACTGTCGGGTCTCTCGTAACTTCTCCTATCTCTACTATCAGGCCTATCATAGTTCTTATTATCCGGCCTACCTTCTCTATTATAACTTTGGGACCTAGGCCTAGGGTCTTGCCAAGTGCCTCTTCTTTCCATACTACGTCCTCTATTGTTTCCGTAGTCTCTTTCCGAACTATATCCATTTCCCTTATTCTCTCTGTACTCCCTATTAGGAGTTCTTGGCCTATAGTTCCCGGTCCTATTTTGGTCGTTATTTCTGTTGTATCCTCCTTGAGGTCTGTTGTCTCTATACTGGGCATTGTTATCAAATCCATACTGGGTATTGTTATTGTACCTGTATTGGTCGTTATTGTTTGACCTGAAGTTTCCCTGATTATAAGGGCTGTCCCTTAATATCTGGATTTCGGCCTCTAAAGCATTAATTTTGCCCTTGTCCTCATCTAGCCTTCCTTTCAGGGTCATTTCTTGCTTTAGAGCTAATCTTTGGGCATCTTCCAAAGTTTTAGGCATGTCTAGTCTGAGGGGGCCTGCTATTGCCTGGTTTAACCCATTGATGAAACCGTCTACTTTCATTTCCTCATTCAGGGCTGAGTTACAGAGAAGTAGAATCATGTCCTTGGCATAGGCACTTATTGATTCATTTTTCTGCTGTTTTCTATCCCTATAGCTTCCTATAATGGCTTCTGGGTAAGCCGGTCCAAAAGCCTTAAGGAACTCTTCATACAATTTCTCTATGTTTTTTTCTAATGGGGTTTCCCAAACATTCATTTGGAACCAACTTTTTGCTCGGCCTCCCATATATCCATAAAGACGACATACTTGGATTTCAGGTTCTATCCCTTCCAGTATCCAGGGTTTGTTAAAACACCTGTATTCTTTAATAAAAGTAAGGGCCGATCTATAGGCTGTAGGGTTTTGGAACTCCTCAGGTCCCTTTATACCCTGCAGTTGGGCATAACGTTTTGACTGAGTTCCTGTCGCCGCCTGGTGTGTACTTGCCGTACTAACTACAGGCTGGCTAGGGGCTACCGTTGTACTGGGCTCAGGCTGATTGGCTGTTGTATTATCCACTGGCGCTTGAGCCTTAATAGCTGCTTTTACCATTTCCATGGTAACCTGAGGGGGTTCCTCAGATACCTGTTCGCGCCCAAATTTGGAAATGGCATTTTCCCTAAATGGAGCGTCTGGTTGGGGCACATATCTTCCCTCAGCTACTGCTCCTCTCTGGTATAGGGCAGGGTTTTGTTTTTCGCTGGGGGTGTTTCCTGTTGTGAGGTTGGTTGGGCGTCCTGAACCTTCCTCTTGTAACAGTCTCATACACCATTGTCTAACCCTGTGGTCCAACTCAGAGATTTTATCGCTTATATTCTCCTTCAGGCGATTTTCCGTATCTATCATTATTTGCCTATCTAACTTACTAGCATCTAGGATCTGCCTTTCAGCATAACTCCTTTGATCTTTAATATCTTTCCTTCTGCGGCTTGTTTCTTCTCTCATTGCCTCGCTGCACGTTATCTCTAACGACACGACCTGACCTTTTAGGTTATTTGTGGCAATTGTTACCTCATTAATTGCTTTAGTAAGGGTTTCAGAGGACTGGTTTATCCTGTTCATTACCACCCTATGGAGCTCGGTTATCCTGTCGCCAGGCGGCATTTTTTTCTGCCTTTCCTGCTCCATTGTATCTACGGGCTGGAATTTTAGCAGAGGTAAGATGCCTACTACCACCACCTTTTTATTCACCGAGGGCCTGGGTATTGGTTGCCTTATCCTCCAATGTGGGATAAAACTGCTTTCTTCAGGCCTTTCTTGTCCTACCCACTCTAACTCGTCCGAACTATCTGAGCTATCCGATGGTTCTGATGGTTCTCCCGTTCCTGTAGGAAATAATTTTCTTCTACAGGATGGTTTTTTACTTTCGCCTTTTTGCCTGGCGCTTAGTGGGCGCGAGGAGACTGGGGTAAATTTCTGAGTTTCCCCCTCCTCGTCTGGGTCTATTCTAACCCAATAGCCGTTTGATGGGTTTCTACCCGTTGGGGTTGAATTTGGTGGCGATGCCAAATTCGTTTTACGATTTTGGGTCCCAGATTCGGCTGAATTTCTGAGACAAGATGTGTCTGGTGAATTTGATGGTGCCGAGAAGAACACCGGTCTTGGAAATCCGTCCGTCGGCCTTTTTGTTGCCGCGAAAGATTTTCTAAATTCTTTCAAATCTATATGTCTCTGGACTTCCTTCCAGCTTAGCCCATGAGTCCAAGAATCGGTAAATAGTACTTTATCCGTATAAGGGTCGTCCAGGTCCGTTAACTCCGTTACCCGAGCTGTACAAGGTAAATCGAAGCCTGGGGCTAATTCATACGGTATAATCCGTATAGGCCTTGGTGTGTGCACCAGGAGTACTGGATCTGGGACAACCTGCGGGGAGAGAGGTGGTTCCTGCCAAGGGGAATTTAAAGAGTCCCTTTCTGGGACATATATTTCTTCTGAGAGCTCTCTTTCGTCTGACTCCTCTAAACCTGCAGCATAGGCTGATAACGCCTGCCTATGTCGAGGGTGAAAATTAATTTCAGAATCTGTTTCAGACAGTGACTGTAATGTAGTATTTGCCTGATTTGTCAGATGTATTGGTAAATCTAGAAACCGAGGATTCCTGTCTCTAGGTGTTGATTCTAAAGATTCTCCCGGGGTTGATAATGGGATTAGATGGGGCGGGCAAGCGGCGTTCTTCCTACTTCTCTTTTTGTAGCGCCTTTCCCGGTCTCTTTGAGAACCAGTTGAATCCTCTGTTGATGACCTCTCCCTCTTTCTCTTCTCTCGATAGCGAGAGTTTTGTTCGTTCTGACTAGGCTGGGGCCGACCAGTCCTTCTTAATCTGGCTACTGTTTCTCTAAACCTGTACCTTTGCATGCTGTATGTTCATTGTGAGTGCTCTGAGTACAATATTCCTGCATGCCTTAAAGGATCTTTCTTAGGGTTCTCCGCCAGTGATAGGGATGGATTCGTGTTTAATGTTAAAGATTAATTATAAAATATATTGAATAATAACAACACGGTAAACTCAGGTATAATACATATATTGTCTTATGAATGGTTACAAAGTATCATGGTGTAGTCGAATATCCCTATTCTTATAAGCTCAGTTCACTCTTACCTGTATCATGGTAGATGCTCGTCTAGCCAGATGTGATCCCCTAGCATCCCTGCGCCGCTCTCTACTCAAGGTAAGAGTGACTGGCCTTTTATACCATACTCCCCATCTCGTTATGGGCATGATATGCCAAAGCTATTGCACAACTCATGTCCCACAAGGAGATGGTATTTCACCACCTCCACCCGTTATGGGTATGGCATGCTCAAGGTCATGAGCCGCTCACACTCCATAAGGTATGGTATGGTATGGTATTCCCTAGATTCTGGTGTGGCTTCTCCACACCAGGGCGAAAAT
>JBCAUI010207416.1:0-16873 GCA_038406195.1 Haplosyllis anthogorgicola
GACATTTTACGTTCAGTTGTGTGTTACCCAAGTAATTTTATTTTAATCTTATTGTACATAATATATGGGATTGACCTTAGTTAATTTAAACTTTGTATACTTGTAATTTATTTTTTACTTCCAAAAAGAGGGATGTCTAGAGGCGACTTTTGTTAGCGTAACATCCTGCCCTCTTTCTCACCGAATAACCAAGAGAAGTCTCCCCGTCAATCTAGGGACCTACGATTGGTCTATTCTGTTTACCCATAGCCTTGGTAACTGTGGCAGTATAAAGGTCAACCCTGCCAATAAGCAGCCAGTGCTGCCAGGAACACGACGACACACATGTACATACGTTCAGCACTCAATAAAACAGTCCAAGGCCATACCACTCGTGTCTTATTATTTCACCCTTAGACAAAACCGATCATCAATAACATTCGCATGCTACGATTACCTTTATTTGAGAACAATGCAGTGTAAGTTACACCGAATAATATAAATTACGACCATCTGCAATTAGCGACCAAGACATCACTGTTTCACTGTATTTAGATTTCATAATCAAAAATCATATCTGTTCTACTTTTTGGATTACGTTTTATTGAAAGAAATATTTGCGGGCTGCAATTGCGATTAATTTGCTAATTAATTTTGCATCTAAAATTCAAATTTACAAAATTGGTAGCAAACCCTCGAAAAATGCGATGCTTGGTGAGGTGATAGAAAGCTACATTTTCGCCGTTGTTTTTCCCCTGCCCCCTTTTTTGGCGGGGGTGGGGGGGGGGGGGGTCCCTCAGAATTTACACCTAACTACTTTGTGGTAAACCTCTTATCGTACAACACATACACATCTTTCTTTATACGACCGTACTGCTTCAAATTGAGTTCCATTTTGGCCAGTTTGGACGGAAGAGCACTTTGCGCAAAAACTTTTTTTCTGCTTTAACTTTTTATGCAATTGTGCCAGGATTTGACACAATAAGATGTATAATACTCGACGACTACTCATAAACTGACCCAAATCCTATCAGCTGTACAGAAATAAAAGATTTTCGTAATGTTTTACTACAAACATTTCAACACTACAACAATGTGGCAAGTTTGCATCCTTTTGCACACATTTTGTTTTATTTTCTACTAAAATCCAAGATTAAGTGAATTATAAATTAATATAAATATTTTATGTACAAAAATATCACAGTCTTTCAAATTATACATAAAATACAAATCAGATTTCGTTCCAGTTTTCAAATAAGTGTTCAACACAATGAGTTCTGTTTGGACGGGGCATTTTTTTTTACAATCCTCACTGCACGAAAACACGACTACTAAGCATCACGTATGAATACAGTACAATCTGTCTTGGGCGGCATCTGTCTCAGGCGGCATTTTGCTTGTTTACGGCAGTTTTCCCTGACATGAATCCTTAATACTCATCTTTATTTTATCTTCTTGAACAGCACTGCTGCCTTTAACTGCATTCTGGTCATCCAAAAGTCAGTTGTCGCTCAAGACAGGTTCTGCTGTAACTAAATGATACAGCACAGAAGTTTCGATAAACCACAATCCAATGTTTTTGCATCCTAGTAGTTGGTTTGTTCAACGAATGTTTGCGAAATCCAACATTCCTGTACCAGTAATGCAATATTTTGGATACTATTTTAGAAATTAATTCTTAACTACTGAAAACATGCAGAATGTGAGTCCATTCTTACTTCAATAATTCTAATTACATGCAATTCTATTAAAATGTTCAACAAACATAACATTGTTTTCTTAAGATATTATGTAGGCTTAAACACAAAGTCAACAATAATTCAATGTTTCTATGCGTCTTGCTCAGCACCACTGTCATGGGCGGATTCACTGTTTCATCAAGATGTAAATCTGGAGGCAAATATTTTCGCAATCCGTTGAGCCTGTTCAGTGGACGGTTGTGATCTGGTTCGTGCGGTGGTGACACCTGTGGTCAGTGTGAGACGGTTTGCCAGCTGCTGAGCTGCTGCAACTCTTTCATCTTCACTACCCACTCTCTGTGAAGGTACGATGTAAACATTGACATTAATTCATCTTATTTAACATTAACATTGGTAACAAGTGTATGTATCACAACTAACATCTCTTTAATTTCTACTTCAGTTCACTGGAAGTGCCGAGTGTGACTGACGAGAGGCCAAATAGCTTACTTTAATTTCTTAGGAACCGAGAAAACTTAAATCGAATCGCTCCTCCGTAACTTTTCTTGTATTCAGCACATTACAGGTTGGTTACTTATTGACTGTTATATTGTTATCAACAGTACCTGTAATCTACTTTAACACTTCAGATATATTCATGTAATATTTTTTTGTATTTAAGTCTGAATACCTACCCTCGTGGTCTGCAGTGAAGTTATCGCTCTCATGTTTTGTGCTAAGTCTGCAGCTGGAAGGAAGAAGTTTGGCACAGTCGCAGTTTTAGACCTGTCCTCCTGTGAGCTGTGCACTGATGTACTGGCCATATTAACAGTCTTTGGACTAGTCTCATGACTTGGCTGCTTAGCACTCGGCGGACTTCGTTTGTGGCTTGACTGTTGAGATGTCTGATGACTGTGGCTACTAGCAGAAGAGCTTCTACTTGGAATACGAGGTTGCTGAGGTTGAGTTGCCGGTTGGGGTGCAGCACGTGGAGCATCTTCTTCGCTGGATTGAGCCTACAGAATAATATATAGCTCAAATATAATTATGTACAACACGATAACTTGAAATTGTTTTGCAAACTGATTTGATTACATTAATGTTTTTATATACCCTCATACCTCTTCTTGCTGTACTGTTATGGTCTGTCCATTATCTATTGAGACGCCACCTGTTGCCTCATATTCCTCCTCTCGAGTGTCTTGTCCATTATCAACATAGGCTTGTTTATCATTCAGTTCATTATCTGAAGATTCCACGTGTCTGTCGTCCGTAAATTCTTCCAATCCATTCCTTTAACCGAACCAAAATTTATTACAGACATATCTAATACATTTCATTTTCGAGTAGTCAAATTCGTGTCATACATTAATTTTCGTTCATACTATACATATTTTGCATGAAGGTAGTTTCTTTGAGACAAGAAATTTGAAGGGACATTAATTTGGCACTAACCTGTTACTGCCTCCATTTGAAGAACCATTCACCTTTTCACAAGACACAGGTTCATCATCTGACTGTTCTGAATGATCACTCTTGTAACCGCCTGTATCGGTGCTACTCACAGTCTTCTTGTAATCCAATGCTTTCCTGGCTACTCTTGAATTGGTCTTAGGCTCGTCATTCAATTCTGATGACCTTCGTCGTTGATGGACTGGTCTGTAATCCTCCTCGTCTGACAAATCATCACCATGTCTATGGCGCTGGTACTCTCTGCGGTACATTGCCGCTTTCCTGGCACTACCACGTGATGATCTTGATCTTGACCCTGGTGACAGGGAGGTTCTTGACACTGATACAAATCTTGCAGGATTTTCTGCATCTAGTAAATCCCGTTCAACATTTCCAGTACCAGTTGCACTGAAATCTGGTAAGCGTGGTGATGTTTTCTCACTGTGCACACCTTCCTGCGTTCTATGAGTAACTAAGCCATCTGAGTCATGTTGACTTTCTTCAGTATCAAACTGCAGCTTTTTCTTTGAGTTCGACATTGTCACTTCATCTTCAGACTCGAACTCTGCCTCCACATCATTGTCACTGTGATATGACGAAGGGGTTTTCTGAGAACGCCCCGTTTCTAAAAGTTCTGCACCATCATGATCTGAACTAGCACCCGCATTTTCATTTTCCTCAGTATTCACTATTACTTCAGTCACTTCACCCACAAACTCATTGGTTTCTTGTTCGTTTGTCATCATAGCATCAGTAACAGTGGCTAGTGTATCGTTGACAGAATGTTGAAATGCTTCACTAGCATCTATATCTGAGAGTCTGTGGAAATAAGGCACTGATGGATTGCTAATCCAGCTGTCATCTGGTTCCAACGGAGGTACCGAAGGTGACTGTGTACTAAATGACTGACCAAGAGGCACTGATAGTGACTGAGCGCTGTATGAAGGACGTAAATCAGGAATGTCTGCAACGGAGGAGTCCTGAATCCGACTTCCTATGGGAAGACTATTGTTGAAAAATACATTGGATACATCATTCAGTGGTTTTGGTACAATAACTTCACCCTCATCATCATCATTCTCTTCATCCATGACATCTCCACCATCGTTTTCATCTTCATCTCTACCTTCCACATCTAGCATTTCATCAGTCTCTTTGTTACTTTCACCAACACCAGTATCCTGGGTGTGCCCCGTCGATAAAGCTGCATCTAAGGTATGTGAGAGTGAAGGTCCTGTCTCGGACTCACCCTCCACAACTACACCATTATTGTCTCTTGCCCAGGCCGGAAGTGGAAGCAGGCCACTGCTGGAGAAAGACCGACCATTCAGAGTGAAATCTTTGTAGCTGTGTCCAGTATCAGCCATACCAGCCTCTCCAGCAAGATTGCTACCTGTTGTACCCAACAAGTCATGAACCCGTTCCTGTAATATTAGAAATAATCAATTTACTTTGACACTTTGACACATACTAGCCTTCTCTTCGTTTATATGCTAAAATTTCTGAAATACGTAGCCCTGGCAGTATCACTGATGAGACGCAGAACATCACCAACCAAAGTATTTCATTTCACCATCACCTTGTTGTATTATTAGCATGATCACCAAAAAAAAAAAAAAAGAGATATAAAACCAACCTGTATGTGTGTGAATACTTCTTTCGGATCAGTTTGAAGATCATCAACCATTAACTGATGGGATTCTCCAGTCGTACTGTACGTGAAGGTGTTGGTCAGTTCAGCTGTTCTTGTTTGAGGTTGAGACGGTTGATCGGATGGAAACACTAAGCGCTGTTTCAACCTGCTGGTAATTTTATCTAGATCTTCCAAGTTACTTCTGAAAATTGAAATATTTGTATCACCAATAGGGGTCTCAGATTTTTATCGATAATCGATTATTTTCGATAAAATACTTTTATCGATCAATTAACTGCGGCCAAATTTCATAATCGATTATTGAAGTACCAGTGAAAGCGAAAAAATATACTTTCAACATCAAGTGAAGTTTAAAACAAAATAAAGGAAAATGATAAGTAAAAACAAATGGAAGCCAATTAGCTTTAGAAGTAAAGGTGAAGCCACTTTAAAGACAAGATTTACAATAAAAGGATAATGTTTTCTGTTGAGTGGCTTCTTTTATTTTATCAAACACTAATGTTCATACAAAGGCTAAAAAGATTAACAAACAATATGCCTTTGCATGATATGTATTCATTTATATTTTACACTATCGTGTAACTACTTTTACCTTTGCAGGCTGTCAAGTTCCTATTTTTTTCCTATTTATTTGAGGTTTACACTAACCTGAGATTATTCACAAGAATCGATTTTGATGGTCCGATTGATGTATCGTTTGCCGAGTGACTAGTAACAGGCATTACATGTTGACCGTTCGTGCTCGGTACATACGTCTCTCCTCTATGTGCTGCGTATTCTTGCAACTTGTGTTGTAGGTTTTCATGAAATTTCTTCACATTCTCATAATGTTCTGAAAACCTGCATTTTAATAAACATTAACGTTTTCAGTTACAGCCATAACAAGTTGCCAGCCATAACCCTCCACACAAAATTTTAACTGACAAAAGACCCCAAATGATAAAGTGAACTAATTCATACGTACCTAGTCAGATTGGGATCCTGCTGTGCGGTTATATGCTGCTCTGAGTATCGTGCCAAATGACTAGGAAACTGATGATATGTGGCTGTAGTCAAGTACTTACTGCCGTCACCTCGAATTTGCTACGAACAAAAGTAAAAGTAGTTAAGTATATAATGTGACAGTGTATGTCATCATGCATATTCAGTTCTTTCATTTAAATATATATATCGGCATGCATAATTTTCAACTGACACATAGGTACAGTAGAACTTGTCTTGATGGACACTGAACTTTTCCTCCCAAATTGGTTGTGAAAGGCGGGGTATCGCCCAAGAAAGGGTAATTTAAACTGGTTTTAACAGCTTTATAAACAGTGAAAAGCAGCCATCTTTTTTCACCAAGAAATTAAGTAAATGTTGACCTTTTGGATGAAACTTACTTGAACAAAAGAAATTGATAAAATAACTTCTGTACAGCTTTCATAAGCAACAAATAATACAGTAAAATCTGCAATGGGCGAACTCTCAACTTTCCCTCCCAAAAAGTACGTAGATGACAGTAGGTATGCCCAATGGAGGGCCTATTGAAAACTATTTGAGAGTTTTGTCATGTTTATACCAATGTTTGATGCACATTTTTGTAAATATGCAATAATATCAACAAAATAAAACAGAAAAATAAGAAGGAACTAAAATAATCCAATATAAATTTATAATGTGCCACAATGTGATTAGAATTGATGCTCAATTGGTTGTCATTGTGGGCGATGATGCTTTTGGAATGTAAATACATTGGCAAAAGTTCACAAATTCCTAAAGTTTTTGAGTATGTGGTTTGGTATGACAGTAAGTACGCCCAATGGAGTACAAAATACTAATAAAAATGATTGGTGCTTGAAAATCAGTACGCGGATGAGAGTAGTACGCCCAATGCAGATTTTACTGTATTAGCTTTGTAGCTGAATATTGTGGTCCTGATGACTTTTATTTTGGTATTAAATTATTGCAATTATCTTGTTTGAGCTTCAACACTTAATTTTACAGAATTTTTTAACACAGCATTCATCCAAAAATTGGTCTTATCGCCCAGTGCTTTATTCAGGAACAATATGGTATTTGCTTAGTATTGGTATACCTCTGACATGGAGAGATCGGACGGCCCTCTGGTAGCTGTTATCGGTTGTTGAGGTGTAATTGAGATCTTGATTTGTCCTTGACATTGTCCGTTGAAGTCCATGATGTTGTACCATCCAGCCACGTGCTGGAATCCGGAGACAAGCGGCGCTAAATCCACGGATACAAAACCCAGAACTCGGTCACACGTTTTATCTGGTGGCTTTGACAGTTCCGTTGTTTTATGCCACGTCTTGAAGACAAGAGTCTGGAAGAAATGAAGTTACAATTTAAAGACATATTTATTACGAGGGATACGATTTACCTTCTATTTTTTTTAAACTAAATTGTAGATATCTACACTAAAAGTGACTTTAATACATTTAAACGGTTCTTCATAAGGAACTTTTTTGGCTACTGGACTGCATTTCTCACTGCTCTGAAAATTTTCGACCAATGCAACATACCTTAACAAATAAAATGAATCTGCAAGACCACTAAAATAGACAAAGAGGACGGGTTCTATCTGCTAAAATGACAAATTACTGCACGAAAAATAGCTAATAAAATATTTTATTATGTTTAAATGTTCACATGTTTACAAACCTTGCTGGGTTGCGTTAAGAATTCATCACTCAGCCACGTATCATGGTCGTGTGCCCAGATGGGGTTAGCTGACGTGGGTATCACTGGAGTAACGGTCAAGTCTTCTTGTTCGGCAGTTTGGTAGCTTACATAGCAGTTCGGTTCGCATTCTTTACCACTGCAAGTCGAGACAAATGTTAATACTAGTTCTTTAAAGCACTGACTGTACCGATTGAAACACGAAGTATTAAGCTTAATTTCTGTATTCGATCAACGTAAAGATTTTGTCTGTGTTTAAAGGGTTTTTGGTTATGAGAAATAAACACTATGCTTTAACAAGTCACCGTTTTGTGCAGCCACCTGACATTTACAACCAATATGTAGGTTATTTTCTAAAAAAATCCTATAGATAAATCATTAAAATCATCACTGTCTTGCAAGGCCACATGTCATTTATGGCCAATTTACATTATGAGTGAGGGTGGTCCCTCGAAACAGGTTCTACTGTATTGATATACAATAAAATCGACGGTACCTTGACGAATCAACAATGGACGGGAGATGTAGAGCTCTGTCTACTTGTATGTGCACAGGAAATGCGTTGTCGACACCTCTTGAGCCCATATGTTTGCGAGGAGACGACTTTCTTGGTGAGCCAGCTTTGCGAGGACTGCCAGGGTACATGACCGCCTCATCCTCCAAGTCATCATCACTCTGATTGTCAAACGAAAAAATATTATCGTAAACGTCAGGTGGATTCAAGTGATTGTATTATGGTTTATTCATTCACATTTTCGTCTACCTTTTTTGGTAAGGTAAGCATAATTCAATAATTACCTCTTGATAAGCTGGAGTATTTGGTTTCAAAGTTATGTGCGCCTTGACACATGCGCCTCCGAGGCTGGATACTCCTGGTTTAAATAATGGGTACACACCACTGCAAAGAGAAATGCATGATGAAATAAAATTCTTTTGTAGCAGGTTACGATACAATATACAGCTCTCTAAAATGCCAATGAAACATAAATAAGTGTGTTTACGGCTCATAAGAGCCTGTCTACAGAACAGCTTCATGTGTATTACCTTATTCTGTGCTGCCGTCTTCTGTTGTCGGAAAGACTTGCAAGATCCAGGTATGCAGATCCTACCAGTTTATCTCTGTGACGAGGTCTCTGTTTATCTGGATCATCTGGGTGAAATGTCACCCAGATCTGAACCTCTAATCGTTCCTCACACAGATACCAGTTGAATGGTGCAGTAGTGTGCACTACTAGGTGCTTGTTGTGAGACAGCTCAGCCTCCACGTAATTTTCTTCTAGCTCCGTAACTGGAACTAACTTGGACACCACAGCTTCTACAAAGTAAGCATCCTTTCTTAAAGATGAGTTTTAAATTCTACTTGCCACAATAAAAAATTCCAGATGTTGAATCAAAACTACTGAAAATAGATTAATGCATAAGATTGCACTATTTTGGTGGTACATGTACTTACTTTTATCATAGAACTTGTATCTGATATAACATCTTGCATTTCTATCCAGGCGGTTCTGTCCAGTGATGAGGGCATTACTCAAGGGAAACACAGCTGAATCTATACTGACAGTCACTTCACTCAATCTATCCATACTCTCATCTGAAATGTTATGTAAGCAAACGGTAACTTTATAGTTAAGTACGTCACTTACTCAATACGTATTTCTAAAATCTTAATTTTAGTCTACTTTTTCAGAGATCCTGAAAGAATGTCTACAAACCCGCGCTTTCCCAGTCTCTATGTTCTATATCATAGTCTGGTGCCCATCCAACTCCTCTTCCAGCATGCACCACCCGCTCCAGATCCTCGTGATGTGCAAATTTGACTGACAGCTCAAGTCCGCCTACCACCCACTGCAACCCCATCTGACTCGGAGGTGAGAGGTCGCGATCATCTCGTGAAACATCGGCATCCTCCATGTGTTGAGTGTTACCCCATCCAACAGGAGGAACGTATATCGGGTACCAACCATTTATGCCTGCAAAATGGGTACATCATAAATAAAATGTGAATATTGTGGAATAGCAGCACCTGAAAGATTAAAATTGATGTGCAAACTAAGTGCGTCGATTTTTTGGGGATGTTAAAACGGTTCTTATGTTGTTACAGCCTGAGATATCAAATATTTTTCTGCAACCCATGCCATGTTTTAGATAATTTAATACATCATTTTGGTGTTTACTTCATTCAAAATATCTCAAAAATTGATAATGCATAACATTTGTTCCAACTCCTGGTGCTCAATGATATATCTGATTATTGCATGCAAAGGCAACATCTGGAAGGATACCCAATGTGCATATTGTATGAACTGACTGTGGAAGACAACTGATTCACCTACCAGTCTTATGAGTTAGTAATCCTAGTAGTGGCACTGTAA
Source organism: Haplosyllis anthogorgicola (assembly GCA_038406195.1). Classification (NCBI taxonomy): domain Eukaryota; kingdom Metazoa; phylum Annelida; class Polychaeta; order Phyllodocida; family Syllidae; genus Haplosyllis; species Haplosyllis anthogorgicola. The sequence goes on from JBCAUI010207416.1 coordinate 9,819, forward strand.
CAATTCCCAACAAGACATCCCCTCCATGTGTGACTAGCCTACGTGCTCTTATCCCATCTAAGCCCGTGGCTGTCTCTGCATACTGTTGTTCCAATTCTAAAATAACGCAAAAATTTCTTACATTCATTGTAACTGGTCTGAATTAACTATTTAAATGTTTTGACATGACTTATAACTTTACTGACAATACATTACATTATATGTGCTATGTTATCATGGATTGAAAATGAACTGAATACAATGTGGTCAATAGTAACCTAATGTTGATGTAGGCACTTGATGCCACAGCTCAAGTGTTACTTCGGCTGTTTCCAGGATTTCAGCTAGACTTAATGCATCTGAGCCAGGATCTGTCCATAACAATGGGCACGGAAATTCCAAGTGGTACGAAAAGTCGGGTGCAAAACTTCTGGCGATAGTTCTTGTGATTCGCTCATCCTGATTAAAATAAAGACAAACACACACAAATGATAAGTTTCAAGATGTTTTAATTTATGTATTACGTGTAATTAATATATTATGTCCATTAATGTATAATTATGTAATTGTGGAATGAAAATAAAGTGTTCACCTCTTTTTGTAGAAAGGACATCTTGACTCGCACATATGCATTTACACCAACTTCGGCAGCATACTGCATTCCTGCATCGAAGCGGGAGCTAACTAAAGCAGCAGCCTGAAATGAATAAGTATGGTTTTCCAATCGTTCAATTTCCAAAATACTTCAAACAAGTGTACATGTAATGTGAAAAGCGTTACCAAGCACCAATCTTGCACAAAGTGAACTCTTGGAACAAAATTATTTTTTTACCTTAAGACCAGATGCCTTGATGATCCCCATTGATATGCAGCACTGTGCTCCTGGTAGACTTCTTGCTAGTGCATCTGGATGATGCTTTCGTTCTGCTTTTACAATGTGAGTCTTATAATTAACTGTAACGTCTAGTAAACCAACCTCACTTCTCTACAATTGAAACATTTTTGGCCGTTAACACCAGTAGAACAAATCAAAACACGACATGTAAGTTTTAACTTGTGCTCCATTTGGAATTGAAACATCACTTGCATGATAAAATATATAAGAATATAACATTCTGTTTATGAAATATACCTTTGCTACTTTATCCTTGTCATTTTGTACAGCTACCGGGGAGAGGGGTAGACTGAACGTTTGAACGCTAGATTCTCCTCTCTTCTGCATTGTTACCATGGCACATAATTTAGCCAAGGGTAGAACCGCCTGCATTTGATAGAAAAATGTAACCTCTTTTAAATATTCACATTAGCAATTTACTGTCTCTGGGTTTACATACAGCACCTGTTGGAAAGGACTGGTTTTTTTTTAAAATAGAAACAATCCGATTTCATAGGCAATCTACAAAACAAAAGACTTTTTAAAACAGTTTTATACCTTTGCAATCACTTGATCCCGAACATTTGGATAATAAAACCGACACCATACTTCAAATGGCACGCCACCAGACCCACCTCCAGCACCAGCACATGCTGAAAATTGTAAATTCAAAGATTATAAATGCAATAAAATTGAATGGAAAATTTTCTAATCTTACTATATACAATGTGACGGTAGCAATTTAATGATAGTGTGATATGTTATCACAAATTTTGATTCAAAACTGTCTTGCCTGTGTAAATTTTTACCTGAGAGTATTTCTCTCTGCACAGGGGAAGACTCCGGCATTATTATCTTATGCCGCATCAAATCATTAAAGACGGGGTCTGGTATACAAAGAGTTGTGGCTGTCCGAAATGTCTTCAAGCTTACTGGACCTGTGTGAGAATAAACCACAATAATGTACGAAAATCTGTTAATTTTAAAAACCTGCAAACTTTGATATTAACACATAAAATTGCATTTGAGACTTTTTACAGATAACAAGCTAGAACACTTACCATCTATTTTCTTCGTCAATGCCTGTTGTTGTTTGCATGACACTTGAGTTGGGAAGTGATACTGTATAAAACAATCTGCTTCACCCCAGATCATATCCTCACCCAGTACTAGACCCTTCACTCCCTCCACACTAACCTCAAATATATGCTCAACTGCAAATATAAAAGTGTTACATTATTCCTGGGATCCTTCAAAATATAAACATTGATGCTAAATAAACACAATTTGAAAACGAACAAACGGCCCTGGCCAAAATATATGGTCAATAAACTAGAGTACTGAAGCCAGAATTTACCTATATTGTCCGTCACATCAGGTTGATAACCATCGGCAGTTAGATGTTGCCTGCAAGAAAAAGGAATTTTTGTCTAATTGAATTTGTTGAAACACGATGTTTCACTATTGTGAATGCCAAATCTTAATTACAGTAGTTGACTTCAGTCCATTCTGGAACAAGCAACAATACCTTTCTAAATACAGTGTTGGTTTGTCAGGCACGATTGCAGAGTCTTGGCCAAGCTTCGTGTATTTTAGGGATGAAACTTGCTCCATAGTTCCCATAGCAAGTAGGATCCTAATGAAGCCAAACTGACTTCCGTTGAATGGGTTTATTATTGGCATATCTGCGTCTATTGACACCACTGGATACTAAAATAAAAAAGGCGGCATTGTGTACAGTGGAACTTCCTTTGGACGGACTTTCTTTGCACGACAAACCTCTCTTTTCACGACCATCCGACTTTTGATGTAACATAATAAATTACACAGAAAAGAATTCTCCTTTGCGAGACCACCGTTCCTTTGACGACAACTTTTCTTCCCAAATTGGGTGGTCACCCAAAGGAACGTCTACTGTTGCCAGCTTAGTTAGCTAGTTGAGTACTAGATATTACACACCTGCGAACGCAACAGTGTTCCAGCAACCCTGCGATCACGAAACGACATGTAAAACTGGTGTAACGGCAGCTTCACTATTCCAATCAGCTGAAATTAAACGATTAATGGAGATTAATGAAGATTGTAAGGAATAAGACAAAATATGGCTGCCAATTTGAGAACAATGGTCACAGCAACATAGTTTTTGCAACGCTTTGAGATAAGACGTAGGTGCATGTGTGTATGATATGAAGTCTGAAGTGTGTTCAGAGAAGCTATGCAGACAACAATGCTGATGACAATGACAATGACGACAGCAACTGATGACTGACGACAGACAAGACAATTCATGATTCTATAGACTCTTTGGCAATTACGCCAAATGAGCCAAAAATTAAATAACAGTGAAATGCGACACACATAAAAAAAATGCAGCACTGATTGCATCGACCAGTTCTATCGTGGATTGATTGAAATTTCACTGATAATTATCAACAGTTTCAGAAAATTCTCTTTGTTGTTGTCGTCATCGCCGCACATTGAAATCTTGCCACGACAATGTAATCCGCATTATAAAAAGGGCTTTAAAATTGTTACACTGGTACTATTGAAATAAAAGTGTAACTGACACCCGTTCACTATTCATACTCACATGGTCGTTTTCTGAGGACGTTTTCTTATCCCAGACTTCGACTATCATGAAGTTATTTCTCATTCTTTCTAACAATGACTGGGTTAAAAGGACGGGAGCAATCTGTCAAAATAAGTAAGTACCGGTACAGATATATCTATTAGTAAATCTTTTTGAGGCACAGGTAACTCACGTAGCATTAAGTGGAAATTTACCCATCAATCAGTGTCATTTAATTCGTGTACAGTAGAATAATAAACCACAGTATAATAAAACGGGGTGGTGGTGGTGCCGCTACCTTAAGCTGCACATGCTGTAAAAAGCTGGATGCTGCTTAGGACAGGTAAATTAAACTTTAACAATAAGGATTCATCTTTTCTGACAAAACTGCCATTTATAGCCAAATGTCTGTCTTGAGCAGTACCCTAACTTGTTAGGATAAGAATGCCGACAACGGCGGTTAATGAAAAGTAAAGTAAATAAGAATATGACGGAGAATGTACACTGCTACAAAAGGTAGGGCATATCGCCAAGACAGGTGCCGCTCAAGACAGGTCCAACTATATCTATTTTGCGAGTCGACCACTTTTTTACCATCATTAAAATCCCAATCACCCACCCGACTTCGTTTTTTGTAAAGAAATATGATACAATTTATTTGTGGTGACTTTAATGCCGAAATAGCTGCATTGCCTCTGTAAATGTATCATATATGATTAAAATAAAACTCACGCACAGACAACCAGAAAGTTTACCTTTTCGAAGTGTATGACTGATTAAAAGTATCAGTGTTTTGAAAGTGGGAAAAGTTTACTGTGGCATCTTTGTTGTGATGGGAAAAGTCTGTAAATGAAGTAAAACAAAGTCTGTACATGAGCTGAAAAAGATAGTGAGCGTTATTCAGGACTTTTTGATCGCTTACCGTATTTAAAGTCAAGATAATTTACCTGGTTGAAGTTGAACTGTGGTTGGTGCGTGCCCCAGCATACATTGGACCTGACGACATCATCGCACCAAAACATCCGACACACGAGGTACGGGTTGCGTGTACTCAGGTCCCGGCCAGACCAACCTAAACGCAAGAATAAACATTTTTAAAATATCAATGAGGCAAAAACATTTTAGTATTACCGATGCTATCAAAGGTGCGTAACTTTATGTGCATGGAAACTTTGGAAAGAAAAACATGTCGTTCAACCTATCCTCTGGTAAAGTATGAGAAAAATGATTACGCTGACCGGTATTAAATTAAGTAACCTTTGTGGTTAGTTATTCAATACCGGAAAATCAACAGATTTGTTGAGAACATGGTGTTCAGTCAGGACACAATAAATAAGATCAAGTATCTATGTCATCTACATGTACATGGATATGCCTGTACATGGTCGTAACTAAGTAGCTACCTCAAACCGACGGTTTACTTACAGTAAAATCAAAATGCGACTTTAGAGTGCAGTCATGGGGAAATAAATAAATGGAACTTGGGCCTTCGTAATTCATCAACAAAATTCAGGGGAAAAATCTGTTCGACTTGCGACAAGGGACCAATGTAGGAACGTGCCGAATGAATTGCTTGCTTTAGCATATTGTGTGCGTACGTGCCAGTAGTGCTCTAGATCACAGACCAGGAAAAACCAAGGTAAGTTTCGATGGAGTTTCAAGGTCAATCATGCTGTACCAGGACTGGGAGCGCGCGGACTCAGGAATGCGTATCGTTCCCCGGCCATGGCTCAGGAGTGCGCACCACTAAATTAGAGGTAGGTCATCAGCTTAAAGCTGTCATCAATCATCAAACCACTAAAATCAATCAATTATCCAACTCATCATCAGATTTACTTTGTATTGTAAAAATATACAGATATGTTAAGAATTGCCCCCTCCCCACCAAAAAAAAATTGTTATATCACATTTAAAGGAACTTGTACTAATTTTTCATTGCATCCTTGATGTTTCCATTGGACCAATAATGTAGATTTTCAGCATGCTTTACTTCCATTTATAAATCTTAATGAAGACAAAAATTATTCACTGAATTTTGTTTTTGAAAAATGTCAATTTTAATTGAAATATGCATATTTGTAAATCTTAATGAAGGCAAAAATTATTCACTGAATTCATTTTTTAAAAAATGTCAAATTTTATTTAAATGTGCACCTCAATTAATGAGTGTCAATGATCCAATGCAGGGGCAGATCAAGGATTTCCCATGGGGGTGACGTGCCCAGCCCATTTGGGGGGTGCCACCCCTATTTTTGCCAAATGTTTTAGCGGAAAGTGCATGAAAACAAAGAAAATTTGGGCCGTTGGGGGGGCACGCACCGGCAGCGCCCCCCCTAAATCTGCCAATGCAATGATAATGGTTAGAATTGATTATCCTGATTATTTTCAATTCACTGATCAATACATCAGTATTTGATTCTACACTAACGCGCGCTGCCGAGTCAAGGTCGCGTTTCAGACTGTTACAACGCACCGCCGAGATCAGACCAAATAAACCATCGTTTTCCAGCTAATCTCGGATAACTATCGACTGGATCACGCACTGAACACGCGCTTTTCACGTGTGAGCCTTCACCTCAAAACGTAAACATTCACTGCTGCCTGTCACATGCTTCTGTTTACAAACAAACCGCTGTCAAAAGTTCACCTGTGTTCTTGAATAAAAGTGCAGAAGTACTCATTCAATGCCATAACTGCACATAAAATCACATTGCAACAATGTCTATTTGGGCAACAGTGCTTGCACTGATGTACCTTGCATCAATGATATATGTGTGTATTGCCAGATGCCCACATGGAACCTACATGTCCAGACTGAAGGGTTGCGTGAGGTGAGTAATCAATTTTTTGTTGCGTCACACTTATCATATTAACACGAAATACAAACTAACGTTTTCACAGGCTGTATGATGCATGGATCTCTGCAGACATAATAATTTACCATAGAAGTGAGGTAAATTCGATACATAAATCGATACAGATCAGAAAACATGATTTAACGGAAAGAAAAATTATGGGTGGCTGTAGGAGGGAAGAAGGGAGCTCATGCTATCATGATGTGCGCACAATTAATACTTGGGGCTCATTTTTATAGATAAGCGACCCTATTGATTTTTATGATAACTTAATGTTCTAAATGAATGTACAGACAAAAATGTTTTCATTGCAGCTGCACTTTTGTCTGCCATGATCTCTTCTCAGAAGAATGTCTGTTTTACTGTGGCAAAGGTTAGTCTATGGCAGGAACAATAGTTAGAAAGTCATGTTACTGAAAAAAATCCAAACATTTCATCAATATTGCACGAAACATTTTTTAATAAAAGTCTTCCCATTTCCGCGTTCAATTTTACTACGACGTAGAATACACAATCGATATGAACTTCATTCATGTGCTGTCTAGACAGCCTGCAGTCAGGTCACTTTATGCGACATAACCACACGTTGATAATAAATACACATGCGTAGATGGAAAGTCCGTGGTTATATGTTAGTAGTGACATTGTAATGGAAATGTATTGTTAGATGACAACGTCATACAAAACGTGTCAATTGTACGCTTAACCCCTTTCCAGCCAGGCACTTTGCAAATTGAGGAAAATCTGCCTGGCACTTGACCGGGGGGCTTCATCGTAC
>JBCAUI010207527.1:0-16872 GCA_038406195.1 Haplosyllis anthogorgicola
AGACTTGATGCAGGAATATTTTAGGGTAATAAAAGCTGGAAAGCAAATCAAAAACAGAGTCTGAGTGCACTTCTTACGAACTCGATGAGTTGATAGCAGTGTGTGATTTGAAACTGTAAGTTGAGACAAGAATACAGATAGATTACTTTTAGATATACTTTGACATAAATATAGTTTCAAGAAAGCACCGCTACAACGCAACAACAGAATATGAAAACCGTGGTGGTAAGTCTTCGGTATCAAATTGTACATATACCATTACCAAATCATGAAATTCCTTTTGATTTTTAAGCGTACAGAGTAAAAGAGGAATGAAAAGAATTCTATGCTGTGCTTTTGATGTGCTATTGTTCCAATACTGATAGAAATTTCAGGATTTGCATTATGCCACTGGTTGTAATGTTCGGTAAGGAACTCATACTTCTGTTATTAAAATCAGAGCTATCATAGTCGGCGAATTCATAGGTCTCGTTCCAAAAAAAAAGGAAGATAATTACATGGATAATGATTCGTTCAATCTGCATTACTTTTTCACATTCAAGAATGAAATTAAAGAAAAACACCGAAATCATAATCCCATAAAATAAGCTACAGGAAGACAATAATGCCTCATGTCATCATCCATCATTATGTCAACTGTGTCTGGAAAGTATATTGCAAAGACAGCCGTGATATTTTTAGTGACAAATAAAATACATGGAGGTGTGCGGTTTTTCATTTTCAGGACAATTCCTTGATTTGTTGGACGATTCTCAACAGAATAACTGAGTAAAGGCCTCTACTTGACGAGAATCTACTGCCTTTCTACGTTGGTATTTTACGTGAATTTTATTTAATACTGCCACCACAAACACCACGTCCGACTCATGAAAATATTATCATTTTCTGTTTACGGTACATTGTGATTTTCTTATGGACATACCCACATACATTATATGGTTATATTGCAGATGGAGCTATCATATTACATTAGGTTATATAAGAAATTATATACACTAGGTGGCACGCACAAAAATCTCTTAGCCCACCTAGCCCATTAACACAAAATGATATACATTTCACCCTCCGCAATTATTTGTACATAATTGTCTATTGCCTATGAAAAGAATGGGTTAAAATTGACTGAAATTGACAAAACGTGACAACACTGTTTCTGTTTCGATAGACAAATGTTAATGACTATATTTTTGGGGTAGAAACGATTTATTCCACTTAACCAAATAATTACAAAAAATTATAATAATTACTGACAGGGGATGTGCAATTGAAAAATGTAGACAAACTGTCCTTACTGACAGGAGTCTTGGTTTTTTTTTGTTTTGTTTTTTTTGTAATCATTTCCGAAAATGACGGTTAATTATACCTTCCAATTAAACTTGTCCCAAGTAAATTACAGTGCACAAATTGGCTTGTAATGTTCTAAAGGCATTTTCAACATGCAAGGAAAAGGGACTCATACAATTACTGACTGGGAGTTTGTTGTGAAAGAAGGTATCACCTTTCATTTCCCTTTCTTTTATTCACAATGTTTTTACCTGCTGAACCACATCCCGTTTCCTCAGCCACGATACTTCCGACGTATCCCTCCTGTGCCGCTAGTTCTAGCGGTTTGTAATATCTACATAGCGATCTGTCCCGAGTGAACACTGAAACAGACATGCAAGTTTAATCACAACGTTCTTTTGAATTTTGAAATGAAACGTTTTGTCATAGGTTTATAAATTCCCAAGAAGGAAAGTTATTATTTGTTGTTGTGTCAAATTCGTGACTGAAACTATTTAAAACAATTAGACAAGGAGTAACTAGTATATTTGGTTACAAATCACTGTACGCTTCTTTTCGTTTACGGCACACTGTAACGTTGCTGTCATAACTAATAGGATAAAGACCAGGATAAAATCAAGACAAACTGTAGTGTTATCAAATCGGTAATTGGATAACACAACCTTAAGAAAGCACTGGTAACTGATAACAGAAGGAAAGTCATATATGCTCTCTGTCAAATTTCAAGTGACAGCTTTGCGTTTGCAGTACATGTAGTTATTTATTGAAAGCGCGGAGACATTTATTTGGGAATTAAAGCGGCTCTTTCATTTCTCCAATGCTGAAGTCTGCGTCGTTCCTACTACATCCGCTCTGACCTTACCTTTTACAATAATTTCTCTGCAATATTATTCAGAATTTATGGATGATAACTCCGGTTTATCTATCTTGATACAATACATGCCAAAAGTGATACACACCAGGATGTTGAATTTATAACGAAATTTGCAACTTAATGGATGTTAGGCCTTCTTTCGCAGCCAACTTGGATGAAAGAAAAAAGCCCCATTAATCTAACACATCAAGTACCAGTAAATTGTAACATTAGACAACAAATCGACAACACCCAGAAGTTTATACCTTGTATACAAGCATATTGAGCCTGTAGATATGACTTGAGGTCATCGTGACAAGGTTTGATGGCACTAAATGTTTCATCAAGCACTCGTACTTTACAGGATTTCCTGCCACTGCACAATGCATCCAGATGCTCAAGTACCTCTCTAGAACATCCAACATAGCCGAAGTTCTCCTTTACACATCTACGCGATTAGAAATAAAAAAGGTTAAAATAAAAATTGTTAAGTACTGTTAAAATCATGTATACATGGATGTAAAAATAATCTTTACAACAGACATAAAGCTATATGCATTTCCTGACAAGTATAGCAAGTCTAGGATGTTAGATGTTTTTGTGTTTTTGTACAATGCCGTCGAGAGCAATTCATCTTACCTATTGATACTCATCCTGCCATACAGTGCTTTCTGCATAACAATAACTTCGTTCTCTTCGCAACTTGGTGTAAAGTACTCAGACTGGCAAAGTTCGCTACCTGTAAAGTGAAAAGATTAGAGTGTTACTACATTGCATTCGGGTAGTGTTCCTTTGACGTAACCCCCTCGAAAATATTGTTCTATTGTATCCAATTAAATCAGGACAAGGAATGATTAATTTGTTTTGTAGGGTATCATTAAAGGATAAAAAGCCGTGATTAGTTCTAAATTGGTGTAATACATCAATTTAATAATGAAAACGTATTATGTAGTCTTGTAAATAACCAGTGATATGGACACCTTTTATGTCACTTTTACAATAGACATGCAAGCAATATTGATGTTTGCAGGAAATCATGACACACCTAATTTCCCTTCGTAAAATTTATGCGTGTTGACGCATTTCATTGTGAAATTGCACATAAGTGGTGTGAAAAATTACATTTTTGCATTCTAAGGGAACGTGTTACTGCAGTTTTTGTTCATGAACACATAATGTAACTTTCGTGTTTTCGTGTCAAGCGGAGAGAGATTGATACGTATCGGACATAATAATTTCGAAGATAAGGGTTATCATTAAATCATTAGTACATTCAAAGATCAATACTTTACTTATTTGGACCAAACCTCTGGGCTTTATAGTATATATGGTTGTGCTCCAGATGTTTTACGTGAGATAATTTTTCTTCGTAACATAACAAGGGATAACGGAGAATTTGATTTCGGCGGCAGCGGCCACACAATTCTGCTTGTCGGCATGAGCTAAAGATGCCATGTAAACTTGAAAACAATTGGAAGCCTGTAGACCTGCTTGTTAAACAAGGCGGGGTACTTTGACTCTTGAAAAACATCTTTAGATGAACCTTTTAACCTTTGTTCACAAATCTCAGAACACATTTACTAAACCTTATGGACTTATTTCCCTTTGATCTTTAGCTTGTCAAAAGCAAAGCAAACACCCCACCCCCAGATCTCATCCCTGCGTATTGGGTAACTGATCTGAACATGCAGCAAAGAGTCAGTATTCATTGACATCTAAAGCAACAATAGGCGGTATCATTCTTTTATCTACTCCCGATTATGGAGTAAATGTTACCAACTCTTTGTTGTCACATTACAAGAGCTAAATAAATGTAGTCTTCATGTCAAGATGTCATATTGTGAAAGATTGAGTGTGTCATTAAACACACTTTTTGGCAGGAAAACACTACAATTACCTGTAATGATTGCTCTCTCAGAGCCGATGTTGACTCAAGTCTAATTTTCTCCGAGAAAATTTGCAATGGCATTAAATCGATCACTTGAGTGCTGAGAGGAGGCTTTTGATTTAAACTGGCCTTGTTGTAACCCATGCCCTTTCACAGCTGATTTCATGTATTATACATGATCCTTCAAATATGATGAAATGATCATCTAATAACAAAAAATCTGGTACGAAAGCTACCAATGTAGCATTTGAAGCCATGGAGTGTTTCATTTTCAATTTCCTGGTTTTATAGAAGCTAATTTACCTTCACAAATGTGTAATAAGACAAAATATGTGTACATTAGAATTGTAGCCCCCCCCTCCACATCGAAAAGTAATGTTCATTGGGAAACTATTGCATTGCATCATGCCATCACAAGAAATACACCGTGTGTGGTGTAGGGAATAGATGTATTATTGACGCATTTCTTCTATTCAACTATTATGAACAGACGTTAAGTAAACTTGTATGAAACATTTTGCGCCGATTATTCATCGTAAATACGACATCAATCCCCAGCATTAACTCAAGTACCAGATCTAAGAGGCGAGAAATACACTTTCTTTATCTGGATAAAATTAGATGCTTAAAACTTACCTGGCAGCCGTTTATTTGAAATCTTTCCGTCTTCACTTTTAACTACGGAATGCAACATGATCATAACCATGTCTATCAAAAGAGACTTGACGGTGAAGTCGGTCATCGCCATCATGTCCGTTGAGATGTTGATGAACTTCTTAGATGTGGTGAATGACGTTTTCAACTACTCTGGAATAACAGAAAAGTGAAATGTGAAATTTTCTTTCGGTTTTAGTCTAAACATTTTCTCTTGTACTGGTTCTGGTTCGAAGCATAAACTAATAATATCCCTGACAGTTTTATTTATTGAAAACAAAAGAAGTTCATAATGCGCATTAAATACAGTGTGAAATTTTAATGACTTGAAATTGACCTGATTACTCATCTCAATGTGGTATAACTTTACGTAAATAAGTGTCTTGATTTTTGTGTGTTTTATGAACTGTGTGAAATATGCACAAATATGCACCCGGCTCACTTCGAAATAAATGGAGTAAAGTTCAGCAGTAGTGAACAATATATTCAGCATGCCAAAGCGGTTCACTTTAAGGATTTTGAGACTTCAGTAGCAATCCTAGAGGCTGAAGATCCATTTACCTGCAAAAACCTGTCCAAAGAAATCAAGGGTTATGATAAGAATGAATGGGCCAAAGTTGGAAAATCCTTATGCAGACCAGGGATTGAAGCTAAATTCATGCAAAACAGTAACCTACTCAAGATACTGGAGAGCACTAAAGGCAAATTAGTGGTGGAATCAACATATGATAAGCTGTGGGGCACAGGACTGCCCTTGTCCCACCCAAATGCACTTGATGACAAAACATGGGAAGATAATGGCATGATGTCAGAAATCCTATGTGGTTTTAGAGATAGTGCCTGAAGGAATTTCTTGGCATAACAATGACCCGCACAACAATTGGGTATACAGAGAATGCGCAAGTGCTGGTAACATCTACACATTTGCCATTCACAAATTTGTTGTCATAACAGCTCAACTCTATAAAAATTTGTAGGCATAACTGAACTTTGCATTGTTTTAAAGTTCACTCAAAAGATTTGTCGGCATAACTGGATAAAAACATACAAAATTAATTGGCATAACTCGATAGATCACTAAAATTTGTTGATGTAAAGAAAATTGATGTATATCATTCAAAAATAATATAAAACATCATTCTGCTTACTTGTACTCATCCACACCATTCCTTGCAACTCTGTGAGTATGTTTTTCATTATTCTTTTCTTCTGTAAAATATTACACTATATATGTGAATGAAACCACTGCTCCCATGTAACCAGCATGTATGATGTGTTTTAGTAAAACAAAAGAAACCTTATTTGACAATTTAAATAGACCTATGGAGTACAATAATGACCATGACAGACTTTGGAATGAATGTTGTGATTACCAAGACATTGAAACCTTGGTAAACCTAAATAGTAACAACAAAAATCTATTGGTTGTACAATTAAACATATGTGGAGCAATTTCAAAAAGAACTGAACTTAATAATTCCATCACTAATATGAACAAATTAAGCAGTCCAATAGATGCAGTCTTACTAAATGAAACTTTCCTAAATCCGATAAAAGAAAAGATGTTCCAAATCTGTGGCTATAATTTAATCTGTAAAAACTGAGACAATAAGAAAGGTGGGGGAGTAGCCATCCTACTCTGTGACAAAATCAAATATAAACTCAGAAAGGATATTCCTTTTATGATGTCCTTGAATTGATCTTTGTTGAATTTGAATCTAAACATGAAGGTACTAAGTCACAGGTCATTATAGGGTCACTGTACCACCCTCCAAACATGAATCAGACACTATTCATAAACGAATTTAAAGAAACCATTAACAAGTTAAATAGCAAAGATAAAAAAGAGATCATTATAGAAATAGACCAAAATCTAGACTTACTAAAGTCTCACCAACATGCAAACACCCAAGCTTTCTTAGATATGGTACACACCTGTGACCTACTACCAACAATCACTAGACTGACTTGTATTACTAAAACTATGGTGGCTCTCTTAGACAATATCTATACCACTCAAGGATTACAATAATCCTTCAACTCTGCAATCCTAATCAACAACATGTCAGATCATTTACCCACTATGACCCTAACAAGAGGCAAAAGAATTAGTGAAAAAAGGCCTTTGATATTCCAGGCCAGAAATCTAAATGACAAAAAAATATCAAAAATAAACTCCAAATTAGAGGGAATTAACTAACATAACACTGTATTACTTGAACCTGATCCTGACAAAGCCTTTCATATAATGACGACCTGTTTAAACCAAACTATCTATGAAGTGGCTCAATTGCATGAAATTAAAAGCTCAGCCAGGAAAAGAAGCATAGAACCCTGGGTGACTCAAGGACGATATGATAGTGTGGCAAAAAAACCCTGACATTGTACAAAAAACAATACAACCGTTTGTAAATGAACATGATGTTACAGAATTACAGAAATTACAGAAACACATACAATAGAGGCAAACATGCTGCCAAAGAACTCTATTATCATAATAAATGTGAAGAATATTGCAGTAACTCCAAATTATTGTGGCAAACTATTAAATACCTAGTAGGTAAAATAAATGACAAGACTAGTTGCATAGAAAAATTAAGCATAGATGGCATAGACTACTACTCTCCCACTGACATTAGCAATGGATTTGGAAAATATTTCTCTACAATTGGAGAAAAACTAGCTAAACAAATACCTCAATCAAGACAAAGTATAACGTCACTACTCCACAAAATCCCAAGAAATTACACGAACTTTTATCTGACACCCTGCTCTGCTTACAAGCTCACAAAAATAATAGAAAAACTACCCAACAAATCCAGCTCTGGGCATGACAATATAAGTAATACCCTGCTCAAAAAAATAGGCCCATCACTACTGATACCATTGGTACATATATTTAATGAATCTTTATCACAGGGGATTTTCCCAACATCTATGAAACTAGCTGATGTAGTACCATTATACAAGAGTAAAGAAAAGCACTTTCACACAAATTACAGACCAATTTCACTATTGATAACAATATCAAAACTTCTAGAAAAAATAGTTTATAACAGACTGTCAAATTTATGGAAACTAATTTACTGTTCTACAAGAGTCAATATGGATTTAGAAAAGCAAGGTCTTGTCAAGATGCAATACTTGAACTTACATCTGAAATTTTAAAAGTAAAAGAAATAGGACATCATGAGTGTATTTTTGGACCTATCAAAGGCTTTCGACACCCTTGAGCACCATATACTCTTAAACAAATTAGACATATATGGTGTAAGAGGAATACCGAATGAATTGTTCAAAAGTTATTTACACAATAGAACATTACGTGTTAAATGTCAAACATCTTCAAGTGATAAAATTGTTTACTCCAATGAATATAATAACATTAACTGTGGTACTGCTCAGGGAAGTAATTTGGGCCATTGCTATTTATAATCTTCTGCAATGATCTGTATCTATCATTAGAAAACAGCAAAGTGATTCTATTCACAGACGATACCACTATCTATTTCTCTCACAGAAATAAAAACTATCTCCTCTATTGCCTAAGTCATGACTTAGAAATTCTAGAAGACTGGTTTAGAGTGAATAAGTTATCACTAAATCTTAATAAGATGGTAAGCATGTACTTTGATGAAAATCAAAATGTCCCACCCTTAAAAATAGGAGAGTTCGTAATTCCATGGGTGAAGGAAACCAAACTTCTTGGCATAACCATAGATTATAAACTTTCTTGGGATAAACAATTCCACAGTGTTTATAACAAAATACAAGTTAATGTGAAAATGTTGAGAGTAACCCAAAATCTACTAGACATCCATAGTAAAAAATAAATTTATTATGCACATGTATATAGTCATATCAATTATTTGTTAGCTGCCTGGAGCTCTTCACTTAACACAGATCAAAAGAAAAAATAGAAAAAATACAGAACCAATGCATAAGATTTATCAATGCAAAATGAAGAACTCTTCCACTATCTGTACTTTACAAGGAAAATGCAATATTGAAATATGGTGATATAGTGAAACTGCATCTACTACAACTAGAACATTCAGTAAAATTTCAAACCACTGAAAAACCAGTCAAGGAAATGTTTGACAAAATAGGAAACAAAAGTCTAGGTTAAAAACCACATAAATATCCAATAAGGCAGAAAAACAAACTGAATATCCTGCCACATACTAGTGTACTCTTCAATAAAAGTTTTCTCTGTAAAAGTATTAGCTCATATGCAAAACTACCAAGTGCTTTGAAAACACAAAAAATGAAGCACTTTGTCAAAAGCATCACCAAAACCATGTTGGAAAATTATTAAAATAATGGAATTTTCTGGCAAACCAATTATAACTATTGGGTATCACTAAATCATACATGCTAAATAGTCAGTACACAAATATTCTGTTATAACAAACAAATAATACTATGTTGTAAATTTGCTGGCATAATGTTAGTGATGGAATTAAGATTGTGTATTTTGTATGCAGTATTGATGGAAAATTACACTGTGTGAATTCAGAAGATTGGGTACTTGTGCTCATGTGGTTGACCTACTTTCAGGACCTGGAAACAAGCATCATGGCTGACTACACCACATATTATAATTGGGCACTTGGTAAGGCCAGGGAACTAAAACTGAATTTAATGGCAAATGTAGCATATATGAAAGAAATAAATAAGGTCCCTGAGAAACAAAAGATAACAAAATTAATGGTGAAAAAATAACTTTTGCAATATACCACACCCTGCAATTGCACAGTGACTTTTCAACACCACAAGAATGTGATAGCAATGATTTTAAAATCTTTGAACAATTCTATTATGGTAAAGGGTCATTGTTCAAAGACTATTGTAGCTTCATGACTCAGGAAAAGGATCAGATTGCACCATGTTGTGAATCCTTATTAAAGAAAAAGAAAATTAGCTATGATGAGTGGCTTGAGATGATGACAAAATTGTTTGTATGACCTGATGAAATTGCATTGCTAGGCCATAGCAATATGTTAAATGTGCATTGTGTGGTAATCTTGGATGGTTTGGACAACTATTGATTCAGCACACACAACTAACCAAGAAGCAATATTACTACTTAGTATGGTATGGCTAGTTTACTTTGGTAAGAACTTGTTCGGTGAATTGTGCCCAAATACACAACCTTCTGATGACAAAGTGGACTGGCCTGAGCTGTCTGACATGTTAATGTGAGCTGCTGGACATCCACTAAAACATTTGAGTAAACCCCCTGCTCCACCACCACTGCCAATAATTTTGCCAGACACAATCAATGTAGATCCAGATTCACACATGTATAATACCAGAGCTATGAAGCATGGTAAATGTGTTGCTTACAAATATATGATGGACACAGACACTGAAAAGGAAGATGATGATAAATCATCAAACTATGAGGGGCCAAATGTACCTTGAGTAATTGGCAGTATTACAATACACCATGGACATAATATGGGGTCCCAAAACCTGCCCATCATACTAGTTGAGTTACAACCGAGACAATGGGAGAGGAAATCATCGACCAGTGCCAGTACTGACACTCCTGATGCTGCTAAATATGAGCCACCTGAAATTCCAATAACTGTAGATAGTAGCAGTGACTACGATCTGCCCCTATCAGAGCTTCGCAACAAACTGCACAATAAAAAAATAAAACTGAAGCATCACCCTCCCCAACCTTCTACAAATGAGTCTTCCCCCAGATGAACATGAAGTGTAATCAAGGGTCATACCTCTACATCAGGTGTAATCATCCACTGCGACAAAGGAAGACTATCAGTCAAAATGGTGGGTCTCCCAAAATGAAGGAGTTAAATATTTGTCACCTGTGAATTATGCAGTACTAAATGCAGTGATGTTAAGACACTCAATGCCCATTATCATCAGCAACATAACATTCACAAAAAATGTGAAATTTGTGGTTATATAATTTTCACCCCAGGCAGCTGGAAGCAGCATATGTATGAACACATGGATCATCTGTATAAATGCAACAAGTGCCATGCTGACTTTCACTTTGAAAGCCTATTGAAATGACATAAGATCACCCACACAAGATCTCCTAAATTCATGTGCCACCACCCACAATGTTGACACTGGTTCAAGTGGAAAGGAGACTTAACAAGACATATACATGATCATGAGGAAGTAACATGGCACTGTGACAAGTGTAAATACTTCACAACCAGCAAGAGACTTTTCAAGGTTCATGCAAAAACACACCTACTGCCGTCAATCGCTTGCAAGTTGTGTGGCAAAAGGTTTCAATTCTCTCAACAGTTACGAGACACCAGCAAAAATGTGTTAGCACCCCTTTGGGTGAAAAGGAGTTAATTATTAGTGTGCAAGAACTTGCTGGCATAACTCATTGGGATGTGGAGAAATTATGTACAGCCTTAACAGTCAGTAAGACAAATTTGTTGCCAAAACACAATGTTTTATAACATGTTACAACTTCTTATTTGTTGGCATAATGCAAAGTTTAAAAAAAAAAGAACGATACACTGAATAATGACATCCTAAAGTATGGTTATGACTTTATATTTGCTGGCATAACATCATGTTTTTTTTAAGACTGTTGCTCAAAGAATCAGGTCACTCCAAAGGAAACCCAAAATAAGCTGATAGAATATAGATGCTTAATGAACAGTGTCATTATACACATTTTCAATACATGTATGTGAGGCATAACATCGGTCATTACACTGAACAATTTGTTGGGAGCAGTGGTCAAAAAACAGATATTTTTAGTCTTGAGTGTGTTCGTTTCATTTTTATTTTATTGTGCTGTGTTGTGTTAATTATAAAAAGAAAAAATATCAACAAACCTTGTAAACATAAGGTGTAGGGCCCGATCCGTCGGTACAATCATTGATTTACCCCACACCCATCCTAATGCTACTTTGTATGACATTGTTGTCACAATCGCCGTGGAAAGTTATAAAGCTCAGTTATCTAGCACTATGATACATACATACATACATACATACATACATACATACATACATACATACATACATGCAGAAAAAACAATTTCACAACTGTTGTCTCTTTTAGATAACAATAAATATCTACTGGGTATGCTTTTTCCCTGTAGTTGATAGTTTCCTGAATTAGATCATTACAGATTTTAAGCACAGCAATCGTGTTCCATTCGCTTCCTTTTAGCAAATTTTACATTCAATATTCTATGATTAAAGAACTTTATGCTGGCGTTTTGTGGTAATGTGTATGGTAGGCACATTGTAGTTCTCAGTAATTGTATCAGTTCATGTAGAATTGATTTTGATTCAGAGAGACTGCGTGAAATAATGTTATTTTAATCCTTTGTTATTAACTTTAAAGCATTCAGTCTCCACTGAGAAATTTCACGCGTGGTACATTCAGACCTAGAACAGGAGGAAAACAATTTCGCTTCCGAGCACTGAAACTTATTCGTCACATGTTGTATGTCAATGATAGGATCATTAAACCTGAGCTTCCACCCCTTCTGGGCCTGTATATAAGGGGAGAGGGGGCAGTTCATTCTTCAGTATTTAGCCAGAAGTCATAGGAACAGCATGGGTCATTTTGTATTAGGAATGTGCACACAGAGGTCTTCACTCTAGGAGAGGCAATAAGTGAATGACCAAGATTTGCATAGGCTCTCCTTTGTAGCCCCTGGAGAGCTGGAAAGTGGCATTTGATCAAACATAATTGGCATTCACACCTTTTGCAATTAAGAACAATGTGCAGTCAAACATGTCAAACATACTAAACACAGTGCACAAATCAAAAATTTGCAACTAGTGAAGGGGTTTTATTTTTTTCTTGCCTAAAATTCTGAGTCCTTTAGTGGAACCTCAGCTTTAAAGCGAGGAAATAAATGCACACTACCTGTAAACTATTGTGTCGGCATTTATTTAACCACACGGTTATGTGACAAGATACGCATCTTTGATATTAGACTAGAAGTAATTTGTACTGAAAAGAGATTGTAATTTGTACCTTGACATCTCTTTTGAAACTGAATATTAAAACGTCAAATATCGTTCAAACGTTGAATCACAGAATTTCAATTATGGCAACCACTGACAGATTGTAAGGAATCTTGCAAAAGAAAAAAACCCTAAAGGTTGATTACTAAACTTGTTGTTCACAGAATCTGCTTCGATCAAAAACAACTTTTGTGGATCCATGTGAAAGTTAGCAAATGTTAAGAAGTGATATTTAGACGGACTTTTTTCTTTCGATTTGTACACGGAAAATTCGAACATGATTTAGTGCTTGTAAGTTGAAATTAAATTAGCGCTGAAGCTGCTTTTTGCACTTGATTTCACTTATCTTCTTTCTAATTGTACAGCCTTTGAGGCTCTGAAGAACTACTTCAAGAAAGACGATATATTCTTTAACGTGACATTTGTAATGAAATGTCTTAAAATTCAAGTTTTCAAAACAGGATATTCTTAGATATTAGCCTTAAAATGTCAATTAAAAAATGTCAATTAATCCGCCACAGGATCACAGCCTCTGTGAATCGTACACAGCAATGCCAGAGACTGAATTTTATGTACAGTACAGGGAATTTGTATCAGAAGTTTAACAATAGGGCATCAAAAGCACAGCGTGAAATTCTTTCGTTTTCTCCTTTGTTCTCTTCGTTTCCAAAATAATACGATTTTTGTGTACTGGGTAGCTGATTCAATCAAATTTTAATGGCAAATTATTGTCCCTAAATAGTTGTAAGGTTATTTCAGGTTTTCGTTTTGGCGACTTGGAAGTGTAAATCATCGCATTTTGGCATTCCCTCAAGGCAACTTTTCCAGTTAGCTAAACTGGTTACACTGATTACAGCCTAGAATAGACCATTAGTTGTGGCGACCTCAGGCCAAACCTTTATAATTGCGATGCTCTTAAGTTCTTTTTTACTCACTGGGATACGTATTCTATTTCACTTTTAAAAGAAATCTTTGTGTATTAGTTAACCCTGTTCAACAAAAGTTGTTTTCATAGGAACATTAATGATGTAATATTTAGCGTAGTTTTCTTTTACCCTGTTTTGTCATGCAGCAGTAACTTGAAGCTAATTGGCTTACCAGTAGATGCTGTCTTCTGACAATCATTCCTGATGTCCATTAATGTGAACCTAATTATCTCGAGAAAATGTATCCCATTGAACGCCGGTAAATATTCAGTAGTATTGTTTACAACTTTATAATGTAGAATCCCATTTAAATAACTTTCAGCTCTTTTGAAGTCTTTTTTTTAACTTCAATTTATTTGCATGCTGTATTCATCCTCTAGCGATAAAAGTAACTGCAGCGTTTCAACACTCTCCTTACCACCTTGATGCTCTTGAATTGATCCTTATGTATAACTCTGGATGCAGGTTGTAGTGCCATCCATAAACATAGCACAGGTCCCACCAACTTGCATATGCAGCGCACTATCCCGACTGTCTCAGAGTTGCCTATGGTTTATGAGCACAGAGCTTTACAGGATCTCCTGAATGTACTGCAGCTACAGACTGCTGCTCACAGGACTAGCCGTGGAAAGCTGCTTAGTTTCAAACTCTGACTTGCTATGATGAAATATTGTCAATAAGTCTTTCATACCAAAACACGTAATAAATGACTACTCGTGGACTTATCCTGCTAATAAAGTATTAAATTTCTGTACTTCTGTCAAACTTCGATGTGTGACGCCTTATGGTATTGGGCAGATCTGATTACAAAACAACTGACACAAAAACATCAAGGAAGGTTGATACCATATTTTGATAGATATTTGTATATGGATCTAAGAAGCAGTCTATATTTGACACATAGCTACTGTTGCATGTAATGTAGGTTGCCTACCCAATCCTGTAAAAGTGGCCAAAGGAGGGTGAATTTCCTTTCTCGGGGACTCTGTGTTAAAGTTGTAAACCATCCTTGATACAACCGTTGTATCAACATTCTTTTCGTGCGTTAAATAGCTGGTACAGACAGAACAGTCGCACTTACAGACTATCAAATTGCCCGCAATTTAATTAGGAAAACATTTCTGTTTGATATATAGATAATAAATCAAGGTTAAATTCTCTATACCAATGTTCAGTGCATTAAATCAATCAGTAATTCGACAGATGGACATTTTGGGCCGCACGGACATAGACCACTGATTGTCATTGCAGACCTGGTTATGGTAGCTTTACTCCCAGTTCCTGGTGCTTTCCGGTGCCGAATCCAGTGTATGGAAGAACTCTATCTAATCAGGCAAAGTAAACACACACAGAAGATGGTCTTGACACCACCAAAGGTCACTATCTAGATTCATCCTGTCATTTGATCCCAAAGTCATCTGTTATGAGATGTGTGAACTTTTGTCACGATCTGTCTTTACTCATCATCATCTTTTAGATCTATTTCAGAATCAGTATCAATTACCGCAACTTTAGAGCTGGTCCTTCTAGATAGCTATGTGTCTTTTAAAGAGACAGTAAGCAATTGATCATAACGTCGTGGTATACTTGCTGTGTTTCTGAATTAAGCACTTTCAAATAAAATATTATATGTTATTGCAGACATATAGAAAATTATAGGCACAGAAATATGCAGCCGGACGCGAGTATATTCCTACACTTATTCAACTACCTGTGTAATAACTGGTTCAGGTGGATGGTGGCCCTCTTATCACTCCTTAGTTGTTTTCATTGTTTAGCCAAACATTTATCAAAGTATATACACTCAGTTTTGCCTACAAATACTTATATGTGAGATTTAAATCAGTAATATTTTTCAATATTTTAAATGCATTGAAAGACTTGTCTCCACATGGTGACAATTAAAACACTGAGCAAGTAGCACAGAAAGGTATGATTGAAAACGTGAATGATTAAAAGTCCGTTTTCTTCTTGATTTGGTTGAGATTACTTGAATACAAGTTTACGTTCTAATTTCAACACATAATTTTTGCATACATAATGATAATCTCATTCGTAAATCTTGTGAAATATTGCACATGTTCCAGTTAAGGTTTCCTCTGGAATAGAGTTGGCATTGAGAAATGCGTTTAAGAAATCTGCTTTTATCTTATCGGCTGAAAGGACTTTCTTTCATCCAGTGCACACAAGTTGTAAAGAAACTACTCTTAATTTAAATCTTATGTGGATTCCTTCCTTGAACATAAATTGGAAAATTCTTGCTTATTTAAAGAATATTATTTGAAGAACAGGGATCTTGCTTCTTTTTGCATCCTGTTTAAATCAGTAAATATTATTGTCGGTCTACTCGTAAAACATAAATAGCAAAAGGAATGCTTCATAGAATACTGCTGCTTCTGATGACAATATACTGTATAATATTGAAAAACTCAATCAAGGACGGCAGATTAGTTTAACGCAGAGGACTGTTGTGCAAAATATAGTCAATATGTATTTGGCAGCATGCTAAAGGGAAACAATACACTCCATTATCTATCTCAATTTCTCAGCTCCACCGTTTTATCCTTTTGCTCTCTAACGAGCAAATAAAAATTCAATAAATATGTCAAGGGAGCCGTATCAGCTTATAATCTATTTCGGTTTCAATGTCAAAGACTAGACTAGTCTAGGCCAGTGGTAGTACTGATTCATCTCACATGGTCGTCCCGACTAGGTTTAACTTAGTATTTTTTTTGTCTAAAAACT
Organism: Haplosyllis anthogorgicola; assembly: GCA_038406195.1. NCBI lineage: Eukaryota > Metazoa > Annelida > Polychaeta > Phyllodocida > Syllidae > Haplosyllis > Haplosyllis anthogorgicola. The sequence continues at coordinate 16,339 of JBCAUI010207527.1, forward strand.
CTGTTCATTGTATTTTCTGTTATAACGCGATGGGTCTTGATTAATGAGGCAAGTTTCTGGAGTTCTCGATACGAACCCATCCCATAAGATCCCGGTTGACTGTCCCCCGTTTCATCACATCACTTGGTCACCATCTCACCAGTTTAACCTGCACGGGTTCCTTAAGCCACCTTGGATAAGATAATGATAAACACTATGGATGAAAAACATGAAATACCTTTGTAATTGTCTAGAGGTGACTTTTGTTAGTGTAACATCCTGCCCTCTTTCCCGCCGAATAACCAAGTGAAGTCTCCTGTCAATCTAGGGACCTATGGCCGGTCTATTCTGTTTACCCATAGCCTTGGTAACCGCAGCAGTATAAAGGTCAACCCAGCCAGTGCTGCCGGAAACACACCACGACGCACATGTACATGCATTCAGCACTCAATAAAAACAGTCTAAGGCAATACCACTTGTGTCTTATTATTTCACCCTTAGACATGGTGGTAGCTAAGTGGATCTAGGCTTCTGGTAAGTGCTCCAAGTACACCC
>JBCAUI010207638.1:0-16871 GCA_038406195.1 Haplosyllis anthogorgicola
CCGATAATACTCTTCTTTAAAATTGGCAAGAGAATCAAATTCTGGCCAAGATGCACTTATACCTAACACATTTATCACGTTTAACTGGAATAAATCATCTAATAACTCAAAATGCAGATGATCTGCCTCCATATTGGATGTGTTGCTATGGAAATGAGCTGCCTTTAAGGCTGTCACGCTGGTCTAGGAGCGTGAGCCCCTTGCAGGGCGTGGAGGATCCTCAACGCATCCAGTAAGGGGCGTCACTGCCTTGTGAAAACAGTAACAGGGCCGCTTAACACAATGCACGCACAACGCAAGCTGCGTGCATGCCCCACGCCCACTAATTTTTGAGCGTGTAGTTTATGAAGACGCGCTATCAGTTGTTGCGGGGCGCTAAACTTTTTATAGTAATTTCATAAAGAGTGGGAAGCAGCCGCTCACACGGGGTCTCCCGAGGAACTGAAGTTCTGTCAAAAATTCCACATTTTTTACCCAAAACACCATAAAAATGAAGATCGTTGGATGGAGCCAAGGTCCTCTCAGGCTCTGCGTCCTCCCCCTTCAATCCGCTAATGGGTGGGGAATAGAAGGGATCCGTGAAATGACTGAGGGGCCAAAGTTTTGGAAAGAAGAGGGTGTGTGGCCAAGTTGAGCTTCTCTACTAATTCTTGTTTTTATTTAACAGCTACTTTATTTTAAATCGATACACTGCGAAGTAGGAGAATAGGTATTATTAAAGTGATACATTGGATGGATGTTTGCCACCAAGTGATCGATGATGTAGTCTACAAGAAATAAATGCGATCAATACCAAAAAGATCTTTTTCTTTATTTTACTTATTTGATGTATTCCATTTTTCGTTTTCCTTTTTTTTTTTGTGATTTTTTTCCTTCTTTTTCTTTTAGGTTGGAAAAATGCTGAACTGTGTTTTGTCTACTATTACTCAAAATAAAATATTAACGTCATGCCAAAGTCAAGTGTACAAAGAGCGGTATCTTTCACTGCTTGGTTGCTTTGAGCTCAAAAACTTGCGCGTACAACGAAGCTGTAAGATTTTTCCGTTGCGTAAATTACTGCAGCTGCAGCAAGTCGTGGCGGGAAAGCAAAAGCCGAAGCTTCTTTTAGATTTAGGCCAAATAAAGCACTTCAGGAAAGGTATCTATGTTGAACAGCATTTACTGGAATCAGTACGAAGTCGCAGATGTTATAACATCATCAAGGCATTGACAATTCATACAGAGTTTTGTTAGAAATTCCAAGTATAAATTACGTGAGCGATAAAGGGGGGTTTAAAAGTTTCATTAAGAGCAGGAATTGTTTTGTTTTCAGTGATACTTCTTGGGTGCTTTGTTCATGGTATGCTAACAGGTGGATACACGTTGCTTGTTTAATTCAGGGAATATTTACGTTTATAGATGGTAAATAGAAGTTGATGATGAATCAATCTTTAGCCCGAGTTACTGGCCGTCTGCACGATGTGAGAAGTAAACAGTGTAGCCTTGCGCGCAACGTTGGAGGTCAGGTCTCTCGGACTATCAATCTTTGGCCCAATCAAAATCCAACACGAGATCTACCGGTCAAGTCCACCGCGCATGCGTACTAGGCCTCTTTCCTTCTGCCACGTTGAAAGCAGCTTACTTGTTCACTTTGTAGGAGCCTTGTCCACAAATAACACGTTTTCTGCAAATTAACAAGTCAACATGAAACTCCAGATTGTGGCACTTTTGGCCCTGTTTGCTGTGGCCTTCGCAGAAGAAATTGCGGAAGAGGAGGGTGTGCTGGTGCTGAAAACTAGCAATTTTGACCAAGCCATCACAGACAACAAGCACATCCTAGTCGAATTTTGTGAGTATTCACTTGCAGACATCGTTTGTTTATTTTTTGTTGCGACACCTTTTGATGCTTATGTACGTGACCCATGCCGGTCATAAGATAAAAGATTTTAATAAGTAACGTAAAACGCTGTACAAGTTCGACATTAAACATAAAATGCTATCCAGATGCTTGCTGCGTTGGTGGGGGTGTGGCAGTGTCTGTGATCATGCCAAAATGGTTCTGCCATTTTCTTCTTTGTAACAATAATTCTTTTGGAAATTTTAGTGGAGCGACTCTCTATTTATGTATTCATAGCAACCTAGATCTAAATAACTAACCTTCGCTGATGTTTTTACGACCTACATTTATTTGTAAGATTGCCTTCCGGGCATCCTTATGGTAAAACCTTGCATCCGCATTTGTCTACCGTACAAGTGTGAAAACGACTGCTTCTTCAGTGATTCTCGTTATCGGATCAGACACCTTTCACCATTATTTCCTTAAATATAACAAATTTAGGAGACAATTAGAGATCTTTAGAAACATTTCAAGGTCTCTGTCAATCAAGTCCATTGAACTTGCATGTCTGCATGTAACTTGGTTCTAAATTTCTTAGTCTGTGTCGATATGAACTCAATTCACATTTCCTGAATGGTACTGTTATTGTTTCCTCGATATCCTGTTCACTTTCAGCACTTAAATTCACATGCGAAAGTATTGTTTCTCTAATTAGCATTATGTCCCAATAGAATGAGTGACACGTAGAGATCAGTACACTTGGAAATGTCAATGAACAGTTTCCTGTGCCAGGCACGTAAAGCCATAATGTTCGGTACATGGGAAACGTACAACTATCAAAAAAAAAAATTCCATAGAACTTTTGTCAGTAAGTAAAAAACTAGAATGTTGCTTCTTTTTAATAAGCCAGTTAAATGGCAAATTGAAAATCAACATTGTAATATGTGTAGTTATGCTACTACGGTGCGTACGTAAATGATTTAAATGGCAACAGCAGGAATTACCATTGTCCATTTGATGTCCTCAAGACTCCTTGTGTTTTGTTTAGTTGCATCTTTGTGAATTGGACTTTTTAGTGACGGTCACAGGTGAGAAATTGAACACCTGTAAACGTAAACGTGTAAGCGTATCGCACGCATCCAATGCCACATATACATATAGGAAGTAGTTAGGCCTGCGTTATGCAAAGGAGGCTATCACCACATTTATGATATGCTGTGACGGATGATAAAATATTCGTAATTACACGTTGCCTTTTTTAAATAAATTTCGATGTATATGACACATTTGACGTCGGAGCACAATTATTTAACGAGACAATATAATAGAGTTCCTTAATAATAACTGTTCGATATATGAGTATGCATTTATTATGTGATGAAACTCGTCTCGAGTAAGATCTACACAGATGTGTCTTTCGCCCAATGGTTTTGCTGCGTCACATCTGGTCTACTTTTCTATTCAGTTTGTAATGTTGCTTTGGGCTATACTTATGAACCTATATGTTCCCGTGTAGCGTCACTGTTCGTGCTCGTTTAGTTTATTTAAGGCTGCGTGGCACTTGATGCTATTTTGAAATTAGAGCAGCACAGCACTGAAACCAAAGCAGACGTTTTATGCATTCCATTTATTTGGATGAAATAGTAGGCTAGTCATTTTAAGGTCACGATCTTAAGAGGAACTAATAAATGTTTTTGGCACGGTATGTTTTCACACTTGACCTGTTACTACAGACGTTTTCAGTATTGTACACGTGCCCTTATTTAGTAAGGTTGTGGGTGGCGGAAGTATTTTGCTGCAGACAGTTCCTGGAAATGCCTTCATAAAATAAAAATAAATGACGACGCAGTAGGTACACTGAATGGCATACAAAATGCGCAAAATATTAATCCTAATTTAAGCTATAGGTAGACAAAGATCTTGAACTCTTGAAGATCTCTTGATTAGAATGCATATTCATGTATACAGTTCTTGGGCTTGCGTGCACTGTACAACGTGTGCATAAATGATCGTGGTTTGCATGCAGCCAACTGTGAAACAAAAATCGCCACGTTTACGTTTGTGTCACACATCGGGTGAATTTGTGAGCTATAACTAAAAGTACAATTCTTTTTCAGATGCACCATGGTGTGGACATTGCAAGGCTCTGGCTCCAGAATATGCCAAGGCCGCACAGAAACTAGCTGAAGACAAGTCCGAGATTAAATTGGCCAAGGTTGACGCCACTGACCAGACTGAATTAGCAGAGAAATATGAAGTACGTGGCTACCCAACCATCAAATTTTTCAAGGATGGTAAACCCATGGACTACCAAGGTAAGTGTCTAATTTTGAACATAAAACATTTAGATAATTCACTTGCATCTATCAGACATTTTTTTAATTAACGACCCAAATGAATAATAGCGTTCAAGATTGTGAATTTACAATGTTACTTGTAATCAGAAGACAGTGTTTCAGAACAGAATAGTCGTCACATTAGTGATGCCTTTTACAGGAACCATATGATACGTACAGTGTGTAGCAGATACATGGCATTTATGACAAATCAATCTCACCACAAAAGTCTAAAGTTTAACACATTTTCTGTCATATGTGTCTTTCCATTAGGTGGACGCCAGGCATCTGATATTATTAACTGGTTGAACAAAAAGACTGGCCCACCAGCCAAGCAACTTGACACTACTGATGATAGCAGTGCTTTTATCGAAAAGGACGAAGTCGTTGTTATCGGTTTCTTCAAGGTAACTTAAAACACCACATTAAGTTTTGATAGCATGTATATAAGAAATCTGCTGGTACTGAATTATTGATTGTAAGCCGGATAGATTAATTTAAGTCTCTTACACCAGGTATATAATTCACATTTCTGTTGTGCATTTCAATGGCGTGCACAAATTTTATTATACATGTAATCGAATCATTTCAGGATGCTACATCTGCAGCTGCTAAAGCCTTCTTGGAAGTTGCCGCTGAAACCGATGATCTGCCATTTGGCATCTCTTCACATGATGATGTTTTCTCTCACCACAAAGTTGATGGTGACCATGTCGTTCTATTCAAAAAGGTGAGCTCAAATGTTAACCTACTAATTTACTTACAGTTCGGCGGATTTGAAATACTGTAAAGGTACAAATTGGCTTTCCCCTTGGTTCTCCCTCTAGTTCGTGAACAGAGAATGCTTAACGCAACGAGTTAATGTTGAACGTAATTTATTGCTGAAGTCTGTGGATCGTACAAGTGATACCAAAGGTCTCTAGCCTGCTGCCTGGTCCCAAATCTCCTTCTCTGCTGCTTCTACTACCGCCAGGGCTGGAGGCATGTGCCTTATATATGCAGAGACATGTGCAGGGGCAGATGTTTACTTTTTAATTGTTTAAGTGGATTTACTATATTTAGCTTTGCCAATTAGGGATCTAAGGGGTTTGGTGTGAATGGTGCTTGATTGCTAATTTGGTCAATCAAGCAGACATATGTTAGATGCACTCGGAGCCGCGGAAGGTAATTTATTTACCTTGTAGGGCGTACGGGGTGTCTCTGTACAATACTAAGAAATTGTGAATTTCGTGTATTCTAATAACTCTTGTAGTATTTCATGACCGTTACAGATGGTTCGTTAATTGTGTAAAACATTGAATTGTAATCATGGTTGTCGAATAATTGTGTAAGACAAGAAGATAAAAGTAATACATTTTCTCTTTAAGTTTGATGAGGGCCGCAATGATTTGAAGGCTAGCGACGACTTGACTGCCGCCAAGATCAAGACCTTCATTTCTGCTAACCAACTGCCAATTGTGATCGAATTCACCCAAGAGGTTTGTCTTGCTATCTTCATTTTTTAAGAATCTGTTAGAATCTATTATTAACATCAATGATACTTACCGGACATTGATTAGTTAAGTAAGAACGAATGCAAAAAGATATTTGTACACTTGATTTGTACTGAAAGATGTTCATACATTAGTTTTCATTTTGATATTTTTTTTTTCAGTCTGCCCAGAAGATCTTTGGAGGCGAGATCAAGAACCATCTGTTGTACTTCGTCAGCAAGGGAGGCGATGACTTTTCTGCTAAGATTGATGATTACAAAAAGGCTGCCGAGACCTTCAAAGGAAAGGTAAGCTGATAAAACAGCTTGTAAGTTTATATTTTAGCCATCTTTACCAATGAAAAACACGTTAGCATACAAAATGACATTTCGATTGCACTGTCGCAATTTGTAAATCACCTTGAAATGGGGAAAAAAAAGTCTGCACAAATCGTGTTACATGCATGTCAGTTGTATGTGAAAATAAAACAATAGTTTTGCTATATTATTTTTTTGAAATATACGATTTTCTTACTGTAAGCAGGACCCCCAGGTACATTTGTAAAAGTTTGCACCAGATTTGCACTGAAGCACATCACAGTTTTGCATTTAACTTTTAAAATCTTTTCTTGTTTCCATTCCATTGCTTTTTGTGCGTAGGTCTTTTAAAAATAGTTTTATTGCTCTTTTTGAAATCACAGCCAAAACTGTTAGATAGAAGAACGAAAGATCTGAATGAAACAGGAGTAAGAGATCACATTTAAATATTTAAATGTGTTATTCGCAAATATATATTTATGTACTGTTTGATTCAGTTACTCGGCAAAGTGGTTTTATAAAATATTGTGTTTGCCCTAATTTTGTTGTCCGATGTCCCACAACTGTAATGATATGTATGCCAATCTACTCACTGTGTCACAATGTTTTCTAAAAGGAACAAGTAAAGTAATGGATTGGTGAGGATCTTCTATGCCGTCTTTTCATTTGAACAGTAGTGTTTTAATGATGTTTGTGTCGACACATCTTGACAGACGTCAGTACGCATATCAGTGGATTCTGTACATCAGTGTTGACATTGCACATGAGCACAAGCTTTCATTGTTTTGATATTTTTGTCTTGTTTTCAGTATTTGTGATTTAATTCAGTCAATAGTTCAAATATAATTTCGACAGATAATTGCATTTAGAAGAAGCAGACCCTAATGTTAGAATCGAGTGTGCATCTTGCTAAAAATAAAATTGCACAACACAAAATTGGTGTGCTTTTAGTGTTGAATACATTCCTGCGTGTTCCGAATAACAGACATCGATTTGAATTTATCGTTTTAGGTACTATTTATTTACATCAACATCGATGATGATGACAACCAGAGGATCTTGGAATTCTTCGGACTGAAGGCTGACGAGTGCCCAGCTGTTCGTTACATCACCCTAGGAGAAGACATGACCAAGTACAAGCCAACAACCGATGCTCTTGACGCCAAGGCCATCGAAAGCTTTGTACAAGACGCTCTGGATGGCAAGATCAAGGTACAAATTCTAGTGAATTACACTGTTCCTTTCAATGATTTGCCAATAGTGACATATGCCCTGTAATTGTGTAGATATGGCTTGAATTTCGCCATGTATTTTACATTGTTTAGCAAATTTACAGACATTTTATAGTTATATTTTACATGTATCTTTACAGGCACATCTGATGTCCGAGGAGGTACAAGAAGATTGGGATTCTAAGCCTGTTAAGATTCTTGTAGGCAAGAACTTCGACGAGGTTGCCATGAACAAGGACAAGAACGTACTCGTAGAATTCTACGCTCCATGGTGCGGACACTGCAAACAGTTGGCTCCAACCTGGGATGAACTCGGCGAAAAGTACAAAGACCATGCCGACATTGTCATTGCTAAGATGGATGCCACCGCCAACGAACTTGAAAGTGTTAAAGTACACAGTTTCCCAACCATCAAGTTCTTCCCCAAGGGTGATGGCGAGGTAAGATAAAATGTTCTACTGATCAAACATTACAAGTCATAAATTGCGTGATTTTAGGCAATATTTTAAGCATAAAGAGGTCAGACATGAACAACGACAAGCAAACTGTCAACTGTTGCCTGTACCAGAATATACACACTTCCATTAATGTGATCCATTTGGTTGTGTAGGTTGTCGACTACAGTGGAGAGAGGACACTTGAGGGATTCACCAAGTTCCTAGAGAGTGGCGGCAAAGATGGTGCTGGTGCTGAAGAGGATGATGATGTAGAAGAACCAGAAGATGATGCACCAAGGGACGAATTGTAAACCACCTAGCTCGTTAGAAAATTCATTTAAAATTTTTTCATCTCATCAGACTCAAGTGAAATTAATACCTCACCGCATTTCATACAATTTCAAAATATTGGTCTCTGACCATGTGAAATTGTCTGGCAGGTGGAAGTGGATTTCTTCCAGTCGTCATGTCGCATTTCTTACTTTAACATAGAACCACCGTCCTTGATGATAAGCTTCGTTATAACGACTTGTTAAATTTCGCATAATCCTCCCCGAGTACAAGGATAACAAGATGTAAGTGATGATGTAAATTTGAAGGATTAACGAGACTCAATATGCGATTTGTAACTTGTCGTAAACGGTTTATGATTGAGAGGTCTGCGCTTGTCATTTCATACATCATTTAATTCATTTTCTCATCGTCTTTGTCGATGCTTGTTGACTGTTTAACCACAGCTAGACATTGTAAATGAGTTTTGGAATTTTATAAAAATATATAAACGAGGTCAAAATATAATGGAGTCAAAACAGTTGTTGAAAGTTATTTTTAGGTGTTAGTTTATGCTCAATACGACCGTTGGTTAGATAAAATGAAGATCTGCTTTTAAGGATATTTGTTCGCGATTGAATGCTGTGATTCTTGTTTAAGAGTGCATTTACATATGAACTATTTAAATTATCGCAAAGATCTTCCATTCCATTAAAGTATTTCAACTGATCGCAGCATCCAATTGGGTTGTGTAAAAGTTGTTAAATTAACGACGAAGAATGATTGTATTGTTTGTTGCTACTTTCTGGCTAATAACCAGGAAATGAATTTTTTAAGATGTTTTTGTTTCCCAATGGGTAAACATGCCAGGTAATAATGTATAATCCAAAACATCGAAGATATTAATTGTTTATCTGCAGATAAAGCGTGTTTGTTAGCGAGAAAATATATTGGGTGCTGTGTAGCAAACTCGATTGCAGGATTTTATCTTGTAGGTTTAATGAGTTCACTGATAAAAATCAAAACCAGTTTTTCCGTAATACTACAATGAATTCTGTACAAAGATCATTATTAAATTATAAACTACTCGTCATTTTATTTAACCGTTCAGTTGATAAATCTCATATGTGATTGTCAATTTTGTTGCTTCAGGTGTTGGGTATTTATGTACGTGTAATTGTAACATATTCCCAAGGTGCCTCTTCGTAGACTTTCAAGTTGTAAGATTAGACAAGTCTATTGCTGTTCTTAGATGTAGCCATCCCATCTTCATTCGGCATTGTCAGTTCGTATGAATGTGAACATTTTGAAGAAAACTACACATTTAATTACTGTGAGCTCACGCCAGCTACTGTGTCGCCAAATTTGTCAGTGGTACTTGAAAGCGAGATGTGGAGAACAGATATTGTTTGTAATAAAAATCGACGAAAAGAAAAAATAAAACTAAAAATGATCTGTGTGTTTATTTTATTGGCAAAATACTATTGTACAATAGATTTTTCAACGCGTTTAATTTATACGCTTTTACATTTACATTACATTTGGAACTACAGATGCTGTATTTATTTGAGGCACCCCCTATTTTTTACTCAAATTTATAACACGTTTTCTGGTTTTAAGATCTATTTACAGTAATATTTCATCGACATCTTTTTATAATTGCAAAATTGCACATTCTAATTTTTGACAGTATTTTGATAAATTGGACGTGAAGCTATAATTAAATATTGCAGTTCTGAAAGAAAAACTCCAATTGGAGTCGTTCATGTGTACGTGTACAATTGATAGCTCAAATAAAGTTCATCTGATTCTCGCTGAACGTTGACAGAATTAGTACCGCTTGGACTACTCGAATAATTAGACAGGTGGTATATGATAATGACATCTATAATCCACGTGTACAAATACATTTAAAGGCTTAACACGTGACATACAATACACCATTAAAAGTGATAACAGATACATACGATATCGCACACAATACGTTCAAAGCGCCTTTGTGTAACCAGCATACAAACTGCTTTTTATGAAATACTTGACTGTGCATATGTTCGATCTCTCCATTTTTGCAATGATTTCAAACGATATTATTGCAGCCAAAACAACTTTTTACTTTTCAGGTTTCTTATGATTTTCCACATAATTAAGGCTATGACTTGGCCACAACTGGATTGGACATTCTGAATATACTGGGCAGCATATTACTGATCGATGCAAACGTCTCATCCGACAAACCCTACAGATTCAGATATGATATTTAGTTTTTCATACAATATTATTTAATTAATTTGAAGAGTACATATGAAATATACTTTATACAAAGTTATGTCTGCCAGAATTTGAAAAAGTGCCGGGCAATAGTTAGGTTTGGTTAGGCATCCTTCCGGCAATCAACGCTAATTCATGTCACATAAAACAAAGAGGCGTAAAGGGGCACTGTATGTTGTTTGCATTGTTTTGAGTAGCAAATATTAGCAATAAAAATAACGTGTTCCCTCTAATTATGGCATCGGATGCTAAGGTAATTTTTTTGAGAAGGCGCCTAGGAATACAAAGTGTCTATCACAATTGTTGTAAAACGTGTTCCCTCTAATTATGGCACCGGATGCCAAGGTAATTTTTTGAGAAGGCGCCTAGGAATACAAAGTGTCTATCACAATTGTTGTAAATATCTTAATTTGTGGACTCTAACTCTAATCCTGGCTAAAGTTAGGAGAACATATTCTATCTGTACGCGTCAGGAGTTGGCCAAATGCAGCAGTATGCAATGTATTTGGTTTATTTTCAACTGAAAACTGAAAAGGAAGCTGGTTCCCATCTGGCACATGCCAGCTTTCAGGTTTGTCAGTTAACCTCCTGATCTAGATTTCCTGCCTCACTTTGAAAGTATACAGATACATTGTGGAGAACCCATAATGTGTATACATGTACTTTCACAGCAAGGCTGAAAGCTTGAATCAGCTGGTTGTGCTTGGGAGCCTGAAAGCTGGCATATGCCAGATGGAAGCTGGCGTGTCATAACAAGACAAAAGGAGTGCCATAATTAGACAATATATGGTTCATCACACTACAGAATAAGCCCATTCTGCTTTTATGCTCAGTGTCCTGTAATACTTAGTGGGAATACCATACTCCTCCTAATTACTTTTTGGAGCAAAGGTTAAGTTAAGGATACTATTTAAAATGCCAATAAAGCTACGTTTAAATCAATTCCGATGACTTTTTTTCATAGTGAGAAAACATCTTCAATGCAGCAACTTCACTATATGACATCATGTCAATAGATTAAGAAAGAGATGGGGATGTTTATCCGGGTTAAATTCAGTGTACAGGCATTTTAAATTGTTGTACCCTGTAAAATTTTATCTTGGCACCTGTTGCCATAGTCCGAGGAAATAAGTTTTATTTCGGATACTCTGATAACTTTTTATTTAATTTTTTTGTAGGGAAACATGTATTTACCTTTGGCACTAAAAACTGGATGGTTCTGGACTGTTGACCACTGTACATCGCTAACTCCATCATGAAACCCTTTACACATTTAAATACCAGTTCTGCTCTTTTCATACACCATGGAATAGTCATTTCCTAATCAAATACGAAAAATCATCAATCATAAGTTTATAATCAAACCCGTATTATTATGAAATGAGAAATTTGTTCGAGGGATGGAGGCGATGCTTTGATGGGTAATTGTTAGTATCTTCTTGGTTTTCTTTTTTAATTTCTTTCTTTTATTATTTCTTTCTTTCTTTCTTTTTTTTGACCAATTCTAACAGGGTTAAATGATCCACTCCTGCTACAAGAATCCAAATTTATTGAATATATTTCCATTTGTGTCAAAATAATTTTTAAACCTGAGTTTTTGTGTATGTCTACTTACTTCTGCCATTTCATGAGCAAGTAGAAGTGGTAATGTAATGGTTGTTATATCGTAACGGAAACAGGCTTTGAGGATATTACGGTATCCTAAGATGACTGGGTGGCGTGATGTCAATTCTGCCGACATAACACTCGAATCCGATACCAAGTGAAACACTACGTGGACTTCTGATAAATTGGAATGTCTAGTGATGTAGAAATCACCGGGTTGCATTTTTATAGTTTTGTCGTCCCTCTACAAAAATGGCATCATATTATATTGGTATTTACAAGAATTATAAGACGCAAATGTAGTTCAAATCAGTACTCAAGTCCTTTACCATTTTTTTGGAGAAACAAGAAGTGTCACATAATATAACCATTTAAAGTAGTGTAAGCCTCAAAGAGTATTTTACAAACAATAACTACCTCACTAGAGGAGCTACCAGAGCTCTTGACACTGATCTGATCACCTCCTTCCTCAGATGCGAGCTTCTGCTGCTGTCTCCATTCATTAGCTTTTACCACTTCCTGTTCGATTCTTTCGAACTGTTGTTCCAAGTCAGGGAAGTGAAAATCTGTCGATTCTTCGCAAACGGCCGAAAACTCTACACAAACGGGAGTACGTAAAACCAAATTTTACACTTGCACTGGATTCTCTTGATCATGCACCGGCATCGAGAGCACTGGACTCCAGAACGCCAGATGATTTCTGAGTTTGCTTTGTTCTATCATGGCAGTGCTGGTAAAATGTAATTACGACCATACCCCTGGTGCCATCATTTAAACGGGTTCGTTTGAAAAGAAAATTTGGTATCCTTCAACAAGTTATTAGAAAGTACATTCGAATTAGAAGTAACTGACCACAATTTGCAAGCATTTATTAAATGTATGGTGTAAAGAGAAAACGTACAATACCTCGTTTAATACCAACGTATGAGTTAAGTCTATTGTCAACCAGAAGAACAAGTCCGTTGAGTGAGTTGGAGTAGAGACTCATGGCTGTTTGTAATCTCTGTGGCTGAGGAACCAGAACACCCCTACAATAACATAATATTCAACAGTTCAATAAGTTCAACATTATAAGTTATTACTCTTAATGGTCATAAGTCCGTCTGCATTACTATAGTATTCACTGGTAACATTTACTAAGAGGCCAGATAGGGAAAAATTTATCCGAACTACGAATATACTGTTTATAATACATAGAAAATTCGGCACACTCGTAGCACTGACAATATTTAGCCATTATTTGAGTTTTGTCTTTAATTCTAAAGAGAGGAAAATGTTGCTTGACATTACTAGTAGACTGGATTTACAGTTTGAAAATGTACTTTTTGAAATGAGATTTGAGTTTGAGTTTGACGGTACCCAGCTACCACTTCACCATTTTGGCTTGTGTATACGAAATATCGTAAGGTACGGTTGAGAACTTACTGGACTTTATGTGGCTTATGTTTACACAAATCCAGGACGTTGGTACTAATCAATCTTAAGTTGTGCATAGTTTTTAGTTGAGCACCTGCAATGACATAAAATACCTTTACAGAAATCTGGTTTCGTGTGTACTTTCCCTTTTATTCATTATTGAAAAAAGATCCATGAAATAAATAAAGTGCCGCATTGTCTTCACATATCAGACATGGCAGCAGTTTCACTCTACATATATTGATTGTTTGCCTTGAGACCATTCATCCAAAATAAATAACCAACTAAATGGCAAATATTAACATCTGTACAAATTCTATTCAAATGAACTACATGCGGATCATAACTTATAGGATGTTCAACATAAAAATGAAACATTATCCTAATTCATAATTCATTGAATAAATTCGTAGGTAAATTTAATTTATTATGGAATTTACGGTAGACTTTTATAAAGAGAAATGACATTACAGGCAGTTCTGGTTGTATCATTTCTGAATACGAACATCATTTCACATGCACATGCCGTCTATTTACTTTGTAGCATTTAACAAAAGTTATTGGTTTGCTAGTACGTGACTAGGCAAAACCACGACGCAATTATATTTACAAAATTGTGTATCACGCGTGGTAAATGGTGGTAAAGTAAAGTTGGCAACACTTGTTAAACAAAACAAACTGATCATATTTACTTTTAAATAAACTTATGTGTACGTGTCCATACACTGATGTTGGCATTGTCACTATTATAAATTACTAATTTAGTAACCATAATTCATACTAATTACCACGAAGAAGAAAAACTAATTTTGACGTATGCTGGTTGTTCTGGTGGTACTGTTTCAACCTACGAAGATTCTTCCACAAAAAAGCATACATATTTTTGGACTAAACAGCGAAGCGAAAAAAAACTTGACAAGACTTTATTTTTCTCGGTTGATATATTATTAATAAAAAAAAACCCCTACAAATAACCATCTATATATTTTATTGTCAGAGTCATGCATCACCTGTGTATAAACGTTGCCTTCAAATTTAAAGATCGCAACATGTCTTCAACTAACTTATTAATGAGCCGCTTTCAGTCACTTGTTTCCATATTGATTTATAACCGGAACATTGTAACAATAATGTCTCCAATATTGAAACAAGACAGCCTGCTAGTCGCGTATCATGAGAACTAACACCCCCGGCTAGAGATACCTGGTTCCCATACCCGTCTGGCACTAAGGGACAAGGGTACCCGTTACACCTCATTTGCGCTTTGATAATCATTTCATAGGCTGAATCGCTGCATCTACGGGAATGTGAGTGTCAGTTTTGAATATGTGTCAAAGTGGCCTAATTCTTTTTATTACCGATTTCCTTTCCCGAGGAGGAAAGGGTTCATGCCTGTGCAAGTTATACGGCGTGTTTGTATAGTGAACTATTACTTGCTCTTTTTCAATAGATATATTTAATCAAGGACCGGACAACACGCGAACAATTGACGACTTCATATAGGTATCGAATATAACTTTCCATAAGCCCCTAAGTACAGAGCCGCACAAGCATATCTGCTGCATAATTACACTATTCAATGATATTAAAACATCTTTCAATATTGATTTGTAATTTGTTTTATCGTGATTTTAAGCTCGTTCTGGCGGAATTTGAAGACGATGTTTATGGAAGAGTAAGAGACAACACAACTGAAATAATCTGACGAATAAAGACTGACGTGGTTTAAGCCATATGGTGCGCTTTTAGCGATGTAATGTGGGTATTGTCATGCCAGAAAATGTATTTCAATGAGAAAATCTAAAACTGATTAAACATCCACATTTATTTTGTCCTATCCATCGTGTTGCCTGTCCTTTCAGTCAGTCTGTAAAAATATTAATCTATTCACGTGTTATTTCCTTTTTATGTGATCAAGCAAGCTGTAGATAATTAAAAACGGGGAAACACCTGTTTAACGATTTAGCAATGATACCCTGGTTTACATTTATGTGAAATGTGTCATGCTTTGCTTTGGAAACGAGAAAAGACGTTTTTCTGTAAAGAAACGTCAATCCTTAGAATGCCTAGAAAACGCATATTTGGAAATACTCACATATTCATATACAGAACGTTATAATATTTTACATTTCCTTGCACATTTCTGCAACTGGATGCCCAAAATACTCTTTTGCTACAAAGGCACCCGGCAATAAAAATTGAACAGATTCGTACTGTCGTGGGGTTATTCTTATGTGTTGCGGTACAGATAACACTAACCCGAGGCGTTACGATGACTCTACGTTTATTGCTTATGATACATGCATGAGGATGGTCTAGTGTGCACTGCCTGAAGGTGGGCAGGGAGCTATTATATATAGGGGGAATATAGGTCAAGGACGTGACCCTTGGTTAATACATATTCATAGGCCTGGGCCTTAGTGGCGGGTGAAGGTCAAGGCTGACCGTTAGGCTGGTAGCAGTGTGCTGGGGGTGAAGGCCGTGTATGCTGGTGCCGTACCTAGACACGTACTAAGCTCATGTTAAGTCTACACGTTTGTGTGCATACAGTTTACAAAATAAAAATAAACAAAAACAGCAATATCTTGGTGCATAATTTTGGCAAAGTGCTAAATACCTCACTCAGTCAACTTACAATAATCATTCCCTGTCTTAATATGTTAATGTGACAATGTTGCATTTGGCACACACATTCAACCAAATGAAGTATTAAAAGAAGAACTTAATTAAGAACTTAATTATACATCCACTTATCACGCTATGATTAAAATAAGATGCTCACCTAAGTGTATGGTAAAGCTCTCCTCCATCCGAACAGTCGCTGGGTGATCTTCAGTATCGTCTTCGTCTCTTGCAACGCTTGACAATGCTCGAACTCGCTGTCTGTTAGTCCAGTATCAAGCATGTCAAGAAAACTGTGATATTACTTGTTACAAAGAAACTCAACATTTGCTGTATGGGTCACAATTCACACAAAAATATTTGTGCATTTGGATTTTATGTGTACAGTGTATGAAAAGAAATACAACTTACACATAAGACGGAGTGGCCTCAGTCGATTGAGTATCTTCGTGAACTTTCATCACCCATTCTCTGTATTCTCGTTTCTGCGTCTCTTGCAAGTTACTCAGTTCACTCGCCCATTTACTTTCTATCAACTGAAATATTCAACGGCATTTATTTAAAAATGTATCTTTAGCCAATTGTGCTAACTGCTAATCGTTTATTTGAGCCTTTTAGGCACAAATTTTACTCCAAATTTTAATGCTATACATTGAAAAACTGCAAACAAACTTTACTGTGTAACCATCTGTGTTTTGCATCTGCATTCTCAATTCTATGGTTGTGTACCTGTGTGTTTTCAAAATGTCTTTGTGCCAACTGATTTACTTGGTCATCTGTGGAAGTGACACCAAGATTTTTAACCGCCTCCTCCATCTCTCTGCTCTGCCTAAACATCACACACAAATGTAAAGTTACGCGATAAACTGCTGCCATCTGCATTGCAATATTTCTCGTAAGTGTTAAAGTATATTTTGTCCTTCAATTTCATTATTTATTAAAAGACTCTCTTATTTTATTGGCCCCTGCGTAGCTAGGGGCCTACTTGGTCAATCCATTTTTGATTCAAACGTGTTTTTTTTCGTTAGGGAGGGGGGGGGGGGGGGGGGGGGGGGGGGGGGGGGGGGGGGGGGGGGGGGG
>JBCAUI010207749.1:0-31428 GCA_038406195.1 Haplosyllis anthogorgicola
TGAAATATATGTGGGTTGACCAAAATATATAAATAGTGTTTAAAATCCAAGCTAATCAAGTCAGATCTTCAGTCTGCTCTTGGGTTTGGAAGGAGAAGGTTCAAGTAATGGATTAGCTAATGCTTAGTTATTGCTGATTTAGGTGATACTATGCACAGGTTGGTCTATGAAAGTAACATGTATGATGTACAGGCTAAAGGAAAGGAATAAAAGTTTATTATGTAAAAGTAAACACTGGACTCAACTAATCATTGACATTATTAAATATGAATAATAAATTAAATTTGCGGGGTTAAATTTCTTTAAAGTTATCGATAGGACTTAGAGCAAAATAGAAATCTGCACAAGTTCAATATTGTGATGACACGAAAAGCAAATTATTTCATCAAATAAGTGATTAAGTGAATGATGAATCTTAAGGATCATTACCTAACATTTATTACCGTTTGAATGATCAATATTTGAAGGCCATAGCGTTACATGTTATCATGGGATTTATCTATATATTGAATTAAATCATTTTGGAACAATTAAGGATATTTTTAAAACATAAATGAAATAGTGATGCTAATTGATTCAAAAAGCGAGTTCCAGTTCTGACTGCAGATTAAACGTCAAAAAATAAATAGATCTACGTTGAAATTAAACACGTTTAAATGTAATTTATTTTTGTAAATCACCTTTTGAGATCTATGCAAATTGTCGCCAAGTCTCTTTAAGAGAGTTAAGAGCCTAAAAACATTTTACTCGCCATGACTTTGTACCATAAGCGTATTTTTAATCTTGCTTATTTCATTGCACGCGTCCCTTTTTCAGCATTAAGAGGTTTTTAATGTCAGTCACTAATAATTTCATCAACTTATTCCATGAAGTATAAACACAAAAATGGCTGGCATCAATAGTCTCATTACATGACTCCAACTACTGAGCGGGGGCACAGTAGGAGCACTATTTACGAAATTTAATTAAATATCTTATATCAAAGGATGAAAACGTTGGAGATTCATATTTACATTTAGGCAAGGTCATAGATGAAATACCATGGAAATCAATTAAACTTAGAAAGGAAGGATTAAATACTGATACAAAGTTCACAACTTTAAATTATTAATTTTGAATTTTATCCAATTTAAGACCAACTTCAAAACAATCTATTTTCTCGTATATTTAGTAAGTAAAGTTTTTTAAAAAACAATATTTCACGTCTCGTCAGGTGTAAAAACAAAACCTAAAATTCAGTCTAAATTCAGATGCATAACAAATATAATAAATGTTTGATAATCCTAATGACAATTGTGTACATATTGAAATATATATTCTATCCACTCGAAAGACCTATCAACAATCACGCTAAAGGTGCTAATGAATTGAAACATCATCAAGATCATCTTTGAAATACCATCAATTGTAACACATCACCTTTACGATAATTGCTGTTTTGGATATTAATTTATGAAAGGTGTCTGTAATTTAACAAGGACATTTAATGTTTGGAGACAAAGTTATGAGCAACGCATCTGAAATTGGAATGAAAATCCTTTCAATTCTATTAGCCCTCATGTTATTATGAATCACACATTGTTTCTCACACTAATGAGCAATTGCAATTGCTCACCAACAGACCGTATTGCTCATCACAATTGCGCTTCGAAGTACAACCATGTTGGGGAAATGTAGCCACAGGAAATGTTGCACAGTGTATCGAGTGAGGAAATTTAAATTTGCATCATAATTTAAACCATTGCATCTCAGAATTTAATAAAAATTTCATTCTTTATTCCATCCTTTAATTACTTAATATTAAACATGCCACATTACATCTCTTTTCAAAGTCCGTGTTTGTGTTAGTTAATATAAAATTTGAATGAAACATGAAGTTAAGACCTTCTAGTTTTCTTGCGATTAGCTTGGAGAAATAAGCAAATATTTAAAAAATAACTTTGTCGTGTACTACAATTAGATCTAATGTTAATATCTTATAAAGATGAGTGGACACACACACATATAAAACCTACCCATAGGCATTCATCTGAATGCCTTTTTTCTCGTTAAAAGCTTGTAAAATGATTTTAATTCAAACGCTGGATGAGGTTTATTGACCCTCAAACAAATAATCAAACACCAGATCATATTCATTTGTAGATTTATTGAACCTGTTCATTATCATAGAATAATACCTTAGTGGTGTTTCTTGTAGGTCCTTTTTTGAGTTACTTCAGAACCTTAATGTCTTCTTTAGCTTGTTCTCTTAGGGCAACATTGACCTTAATTCAGTCAAGTTTTATGGAGGGGTTGTGATACACTCTGAGGAAGATTTGAATCAAGCTATAAATCTTTGGGTACTATGGTGTATCAAGTAGAAATAAAAAAGCCATAGCATGAGTAGAAGACATAAAACGGCCAGAACCATCTTCCATGGCTCTCATATATTTCCAACGTAAACTGACAAATTCCTCACCTCATTTCTTTGGATTTTATGCCATCAAAATGTTCTTTTCGGTAGACAATAAACCAGTTATGTGACTAGGGTGTGATAGGACTTGATAATACGTTAACCGGGGTAAAAACAAACATATCAAATGAATGAATCGCGTGCATCTGCAGAACCGTGGGTTGTGACAGGCTTGGACGGGATAATAACTCGGTTCTGCTTAATTCCAACGATTCCAAACCCAAAGGTCTTTCGAACCCTCCAGCATCAGTAGACATATCTGCAAAGCTTAGAAAAATAGCAAGTTTTTGAGTTGATGCCTTGTGAGGCTGTATGACAAGGTTAGCAGAAGGTTGACATGAGTCTGACAACCTATCAGGGTTTAAACCTTGACAGGATGGGGTAAAATACGGGAAGTGGGGTTCAAATGGGTGGGGTAGGGCACTTATATGAACCCCCAGACTGTCAAACTACCCCTATGCCTACATTCAGAAATTATACAGGTCAAATTTGAAGAAAAAAATAAAGAATTGTTATATCAAAGAGTGCTATTGTGCTCTATCGTAAAGGGTATCATTCTTTTTATCCACTCAGCCTAAAGAACACATATCATTAACACAAAGGCTCAGATGAACACATGAACAGCTACATTACAGATAACATTGAAAACAGCAAATCTCTCCCAAACACTAATACATTTCCCCTGATCAAATACCAAGGTGACACTATATTATTAGCACTGCAAACTGCTACTCATAGATTTCCTTTCTTACTATTCTTGAAGCTTTTTTCCAAGCAATTTAGAAATTTCTGTTACAAAAGCAGTCTCACTAAATACAGCAGAAATTATAGCTTAGGTCTTTGTCAGTGATGGAACCTTATAATTGTCTAAATCTAACAAGAACTGTCAGAATAAGCACTGACAGACCATGAAGATTTGAGAAGTTGAAGGTTTCAATGCTATGTTTGTGCATCCATGATTGAATTCAATCATTGTGATTTAGATGTGCTCATCTCCCCGTCTTGTTAATGTTTTTTCCATGGCGTCAAATGGGAGGATTTTAAACACTTTATCAAATATGAATAATACGTTACACCAAAAATCCTACCTATGTGTTAAGAAGTAAAGCTAAAATGAAAAATGTAAACTGATCATTTGATCCAGGTGTTGACACATAAAATATGCCATGATGAATCATATCCCACCCTCGATATGTAATCTCACAACAGTATCATCCCTTATTCAGATGTATGCCTTAGATCCCTGACACACTTTTCAGCATGTTATTTGAGTAGTGTTAATCCTTGACAGTGACAGAAAAGCCTTGCTTCACCTCTTTGACTCAGCTCCATCCTTGCTTTACTATTAGTTGAAGACTGTGTGCTCATGGAGCTCCCTTGGATTATATACTATCAGGTTTCTAGTCCCAATTATGCTCATTGAACAAAACCATCTTGGAAATTAGTATCCAAACAAGCTAAATTGGCCTCTCCAACAGGCTAGAGTGAGTTCATTCCAAAATTACAGCCTCTAAAGTAGGGGATTCGAGATAAGAAATTACTGTAATATGGTAATTGAACGGAGCTTGATTTGATCGTATTAAACTTAGTGGCATATTAAATGCAATATCAAGAGCAAGTAACCACAGTGCAGAAAAGGGCCAGATAGGAGATTGTTGACATTAAATTTATAGCTAAGTATGTAATTATGGGGTTTAGATGTGACCTATGACATAGTTAATGTATTTTAGTATGTTGATCTGTATAGTGGAGTCACTATTTTAATTCAATGATACACAGTGTAACAAATAGCTTTGGCATGACACACACACAAGGTGAATACTTGTGCTCTATAAATTCCCATATGAAAAAGAGCATATTCTCAACTTTTCAGGCTTATTTACCTCTAGGTAAGACTTGGTAGGGTTTTAATGTGCAGCCCTTACTGAGATTTGTGTGTTTATTAGCAGGATCTGAAGAGGACTCATTTGAAGCAATGTAGTATGTTCTATGTCAATGTACAAGAAGGACTATAAGGCATTGTCCTCCCAGGACCTATGGAAGGCCTTTGAGCAGTCTCAGGACCTATATGGACGTTTTCTCCTGGCCCAAAGCAATTCCAAACGGCTTGTAGGCTCTTTCGGCGGGGTCTAGGGCATAGCCTTCCACCATATCCACCTGTGAACATTTCCGTCATGGGTCCCCGAGACACTGCCAGTCTCTGTGTATGAGGAGAGAACCTTGTATTGTAAAGAAACCTTTAAGAGTTCGTTTCACACAGAAGCAGAATGCCTGGGTTTGAACAGAGAGGCGAAATTCAATGGGAACAAACCGTGTAGAATAGTTGAATGGCTGTTCACAATATGAACTTCATAGTGCTTGGCTGTAAATAAACTCTTTCTTCCATTTACATGGAGGTGTTCAATGAACTTTGAAAGAAGTGGAAATAAATTTGAAAGAGGACTATTCTGCTCAAGCGGTTATGTCAAAATGGTGTCAGTAGTAATGTTGTCCATATATATATTCACAGGGGCATAGAAATGGCCTCTAACTTGGTTAAGTCAAGGGGTTGTGGTGTAAATAGACTTATTCAAAGGAGCTCTAGGAAATCTCCAAGCCAGAAAACTCATTAATAAACCTAAACGGCTTATTGTAGAATGTGTAAATCAAGCACTTTCACTATTTACTTAAACACTGATAGAACACCTAAAGAAGAAAATCGTCATCTTCTAATAATACCCACTTGATGCCCAATTGGCCACATTTGTGCAAATGATGTAAAAATGTAACTGTGTAATCAAGATAATCTTTAAATAAATATTTGGCAAGTAAACAGAGGCTCGCGTGGCCCAACAGATAATGATGATGTTATTACCTAGAATTGGTTTTACTTGTATTACTATGATTAAAGTGGGTATAACAAGTGTTTAATGGATAATTTTACATTCATGAGCCACCAGGCTGTGATGAAATTTAATAGTAGACAAGATCAAGGTGAATCTTAATTCATTAGATTATGGCCTGGTGAATTTCAATGCGAGCTAGCAGTATATCTATGTGTATGGAAATTGTCCTTCAACAGTGTAGAAATTTATTATTATTAATCTCCAGTTATTTGATATGTACAAGTACTCGGTACATTGTGCAAAAAAACATATCAAATAGTATAGAAAAAATATGCGAAAGTGATTAGTATAAAGATGTTATTCTTGTGACAACTTCCTTGGGTACAATAACGTCTCTATATTTGTAGACATGGAGACGCAACTTTTGATTTCAGCCAAAAGCAATGAATTTCAGATTGTGAAGATTCCTGTTCGTGAATTCCACTGAGGTTTCTGATGAGATTTTCAAGTCATTTGTTAGTGTTTTGGGGTTTTCTATTGTAGTGATGGTTCTGGCAACCACATCACTGAGGACTGGGTGTAGAGCTCTGGCGCCAGCAAAGTGTCAGGGCTGGTAAAGACAGACAGGCGAACAGTCCCTATGCCTTATCCCCTCATAAACTACAATGCATTGCCTCGTAACACTTAGTCAATGATGGTCCCAATGCATCTCCATCTAAACCCAAACTAAGAGGATTAAAAGGGTTTTCAGCTTTATTCTCCACTTGAATCTATCTTCTATTTATCTCGAGTAACTTAAAAAGGCATCTTTCTCGAAGAAACAATAGCTTATGAGTGGCCCCATTGTGTGCAGTCAGATGCATTGGACCTGTAGACCACAAGTCAGTCTGACTGCAATTTAATGACTTCAAACGAGAAAGACAAAAACCCAAGTTTACTTCTTTATGTCTTTATAAAATTCAATAATGAGGATATTGGCATAATATTTTGGTACCAATTTTCAAAAAAAGACCAGCAATAAACTTGTCGAAGAAAAATAAAGAAAAAAGTTGATGAGTGACAATTGAGAACTTAAACTTTACTTTTAAAGTAAATTAGCACTTCAGAGGGTTTTTTTACAAAAACAAATCGCTAGCAATTCTTGATATCCTCCAAAGTATTTTCCCATAGTTATCTAGTGGCCTAATTCGTTCATTCATTCATTCTTCCAAGCTCGGGGTCGTCTGCAGACGGATAGATGAAGAGCAATTGGATTGACTGACAAGATAATTGGCACCTTATTCAGTTCGCAGAGGCACTCATCTCTGCTATCCTTATTTAGTTACATCGGAGCCGCTGTCACGCGGAGCAAATCAGCAACCAGCTTTTGCGTCAATTGAGGTGGAGCCTAATTGCACTTATGCATATTCATACGCACAATGCAGTGCCCGGCCTGTTGGCTTTAAGTAGATCACCATGCTCTGGGAGTTCTCCAAATGGTAACCAGGATCTGAACTAGTTTGATTGGAAGAGAGGAAAGGCAAGACTTCACAGCTTAACTACTCCTTACTTGAACCATATTTAACTGCTGAAAATTACTCATAATCGCTCACTTTTCTCCTGCCATGCACTGGAAGAACTTAATGTGACTTCAGTTTCAGTTTTTGGCAAACAGTAGCACTGTTAGAGTGCCTACTTACAATTTGACAGTCAGTTGTTACCTGAGCTACTTACAACACGACTGTTCACTACCAATTATCATACACTGATAATTAACCAGACTAAGGATTGTTTTGTTCCGTGAATGAGTACAAGGATTCTGACTCCTATCTGTATCTAGACAAGGGCTTTTGTTCTTGATGGTATAGATAGATAGCACTGGTGATTTATTCGGTTAAAAGGAACTATCAAGTGTGTCTTACTTCGGGAATTGTGCAGCTAAAGGCTTCATCACGGATCTCGCTCCACTATCCTCGATCAAAATGCTCAATATGACGGGCCCAGGGGACGGACTAGACCAGGTGGACAGTAAGTCAGCCTTCATGGAGCTGCAGGGCCAGGGTATGCCGCCAGGAATGGGCCACCATGCCCCGTATCCGATCCGCAGCGGGTACCCAGGACAGCACAGTCAAGTGGACTCCGTATACAGTTCTTCGCACATGGGCCAGGCGCCGAGGGCGCCCATCGGCTACCCGTTCCCCATGTCTACCATGTCCCCGCACGGGGCCTACCAGCCTCCCACACACCACTTTAACATGTCACCCTACCAGACAGCACCAACACCTCCTACATCTAGAGAAGGCGATTATTCTCGTAAGTATAAGAATTTTAATCTTCTCTTGAGCGCTTAAAACTATTGCGCAACAAAATGATAATTATGGATTATTACTAATTTATGACGTACAAAAAACGTAAATGTTACTTCGCTGTATTATATACAAAGGTTATTTCTTGTGCATCTTTACTGATAAACGTAAAAATTCTAATGTTTCAATTGCATTTTGAATGCATGAAATGCATTGCGGTACAAAATAACAGCAATGCAGTGCTCCGAAATATTTAACTATTGTGTATTTTATACCATGTTAAAAATTTGCATAGATAAGGTCCTTTCAAAAGGAAAGTTTGGTCGGGGACTAGGTTGTGTTTCGCCCGGAGGAAAAGTCCGTAAGATACGGACCTCATGCTTCATCCCTTAGGCCGAATAAAAACAATGCAAGCTTTGTATGCTTTATCCGAAAAATATGTAAAATATCATATGCATCAAACCAACACTGTTCACCAAGAAAGTTTGACTCAGGGCTATGAAAAATAACAGGAATTTTTGGACATGATAAAGAAGCGGCCCTGCCTACTTCCTGACGTGGTTGAAACTTTGGTTTACTGTCTAACAAAATTATCTCTCAGATACATCTTCATAATAAAATTAATGTACATTTTAGAATGAAATCACGTTTTCAAAATACAAATGACATATGTAAATTAGTAAACATTCCGATTCAGTTTCTTACATTTCGACTCTCAGTTGATGAGTTTCTATGTTTGCATAGATAACTGTCTCAAATCAGTGAAAACTACTACTTAACTTCAGGAAATTAGAACTATTTAAATAGCAACAGGTGAATAATGAGATTCTGGATTAAATGAGGCGAAAATTAAAGAATTTCCCTGTCAAATACAAATTAAGTGTCCTCATGTAAAATTCATGTACCTTGGGAATAAAGTAAGGGGGTTGTGCCTACTTTGCACTTTTAAGGCAATTCCCATGTTTATTTAGGTTAAATTCCCTCACTTTTCCGTGCCAATTACAAAATAATGTAATAATGAGATAAGATTGCAAGAGATTGAACATAACTACCTCTTGATAAGTCTGGGAATTAGACTTAATATAACTGATTGCTGCTTACAAGCAAAACAACATTAAGATATTCCTTAAATTGTTCTCTCTTGTCAGCTGATGGGGGAAAATACATTTTCAATAATGTTCAGATTCTGATATTGGTTATCGTTCACACATTTAAATTATTGATCAGACACTTGACATTAATTAAAATTATGTTGCAACAACGTAAAACTAATATTAAATGTTGGTGCGCCCATTTGTTACTCGTGTGCAACATGTGGGACAAAGAAAAAACTCATAAATACTTTTGATTACATTTCAGATTTTATCTTCACAGGCCAGCATTTCACTTCTAAAAAGACTTCAATATTTTAAATATGAAGAAGCATGCTTGCAAAATGCAATTTGAAATAATTAATACGTGGTCAACTTACAATGATATAACGTAGAATCACTAAACAATTAACATGGGAATTTACGTTCGTTATGTCTTGGATTAAGGGTACATTTTTCATATCTTATTTAAAACTACTGTTATTTTTTTGTGGAAGCATACATTTTGCAAGCATACTTTTCTGAAGTAGATATTTGAAACTAAAAAAGAAAGAATAATTTCAATTCCAGAGAGTTGCAGCTATTTTTTGTTATTGGTGGTGGGGCAGTAGAAGTAGAGAAAAGTCTCCTTTGTTGAAAATTTCAGATATCTCCTCCAGAAAAAATCGGCTTGCAGAATGAAAGATTGAACGCACCTTAAAACTGACAAAGGGCCTTTCGTTTGTACTTTAGAGCCTTATCCGAGTGGTACTGGTTACGGGAGTATGGCTCAGAACCATGACCAGCCCAAGTTCGATTCCAGGGGCAAGAAAATCCGAAAACCTAAAACAATGTACTCGAGTTTCCAGCTTCAGAAGTTAAAAGAGCGCTTTCAACAGACCCAGTACATGTCGCTCCCAGAAAGGGCCGAGTTCGCAGCTTCGTTAGGCCTTTCCCAAACACAAGTATGTATTCTCCTTACTTACTTATACCTAGCTAAATCTGGTCCCTGTTTGGTTCTCTCCCCTTCTAGACAAGTCAGGCATGGAGGAACAGTTACGCATGAATGGCAAGGGCAAGAAGATGAGGAAGCCCCGCACCATATACAGCTCCCTCCAGCTGCAGCAGCTTAACAAGCGGTTCCAGCGAACCCAGTACCTAGCCCTGCCCGAGAGAGCAGAGCTCGCCGCCTCGCTCGGTCTTACACAGACTCAAGTAAGTGTTTGCCTCCTTGTTCCCTTACGTACATATCCGATGTCTACCCTTCGATGGCCGTTGTTTTCCACCTAAGGATTTCATTGTTTCCATTTTTCTTGAATTGAGAAAGGTCGCCTTCAGCGTTTAAAGGAAAGTTTCCCTTGTCTTACGAGTAGAGTCAATACACATAACTGCAACATAAATATATCAAAGTAACATTTAAATTACAGATTTGTTCAATGACATAAAATGAACATAAAAGCTGATGGTTTGTTTTGGATGCAACTTGTCTATTGCTACTTGGTTCCTTTTGTGTCCAATATTTGGTCCTTTCATGTCCGTTAGGGCATCAGTCCCATTATTGCAACCGTAAAAAACTTTAACATTTACACGAAATTCCACTTACAACTTTACTTTTGGCAACTTGTGAACTTCCCCATTAGGAGTACACATTATGCTCCAGATACGCTTTTAAATACCATCTTAAAGAGCACATTTGTGTGCATGTCAGGAAATGTTGGATGTCAGATATGGGCGCTTTACACGAGCTATGAAGGGGAAAGATAAGTATCTAGTCACCATTGGTTATAGGTCCTCTATTTGTGAAAACTTTATGTCTAGCTAACCTAAGAATGGTCATGACCGCCTTCATAGAAAAGGAAAAAAATAATAAAATGAGAAAGGTATATCTTTGTACCAAATAATATGTCGAAAGACAGAGGAAGTAACAACTGCATTAAGACATTTCATAGCATTTCCTCGAAAGACGGGTTGCAAATCAGGAAATATCTAGTTCTCGAAAATCCCCATTGACACAGACTTCTTTGTTGAATCTGATAAAGAAGTAATTAGAAGTGAACCACAATTTATTTGTAACGTTTGCACTTGATTTGCTTGCAAATTTATACGACTTTCATGGTCAAAAAGTCCCCATATGCTTTGCCAATGGCATTGTCACAGTGCCTGATTTATCCTTGACTGAGAAGTAACTTATAGGTGCATTTTTCAAATATTTTACAAAGTGTTTAAATTACTATGGAAGTCAATAGTGCACCCGCATTTGCCAACGAGGACATGGCCAATATGAAAAAATGGCTCATAAATTTTATTTACAGTATTTTCTACTTGTACGCGCATGCATGCGTGGCACCCACTCGAGCTTACTGGTTTGCTACAGATAAGCTCTACTAAAACTGAACACTTAATCCGAAAATTGAAATGTTTTGTATCTAAAGTGACCAGATTTTCAAACGTGAGATATGATACTCGGTGGTTAAAAGGCAATTATGAATTCCATACAAAGCTTTAGAAACGCACTTAAGAACGTCTCCATTTAGGGACATACTATAAGTTTGATGTGAAATCAACGAAGGTAAAATGAGCTTAGTAACCATACCAGCTATTAAAATGAACAATAAGATGCTATTAGTGTAGGCAAACTGTGAGGCTCCTATCTCAAACACATTAAATTTTGACACAATTAGTTTCTCATATAAAAACTACATTAACTGGCTTCACATACAGCTATGAAATTTAATGAAGTTTCGAGCAATAAAAGCGCGTTTCAGGTATACTTTTCAGAAGGACCATTGAATGGGTTTAACATTTTAGAAACTGATATCTGAAACACGGTCGCTGGACGAACTTGAAAGCTCGAAGGTGCAGAGGGTGTATTCGAATGTCGTAACGAGCTACGGCCCTCTCTTCTCGCCCGCAAGCCATTCTTCTGCAAATTAACCTCATGAAAATCCACTTCTTATTCTAGATGGTTAATAAAGCTTGATATAACTTGCAGTGAATCTTCATTAGACTCCCATTGTTGTGTGAAAGTCAACCCACTTGTCTTTTACCAAATATTGATGCTCATTAATTCTTAATTGGCTCCACTGTGAAGGCCTAGCACGCACTTTGGTAGGAAACGAAGTCCTCGATGGTCTCGAACAAAGAGACTCCAATTTATTAATCGATTAGCGCGCGTATAATTTCACAGCTTTTGTTGATATTTTTACTCTCGGCTAAACTAGAAGAGATTTAATTGTCCGTGGCCATATTTAATCAAAACTCCTTTTTGTAGTATTTCAATTTTGATCCTGCTAAAGAATGGTCGGACACTTTTTGTTTTCTATTAATGTTTTGCAAAGTTCTGAACAGTTGTGTTAATAATTAAACAAGTCTCATTTTGTTATTGTTTTCCACAGACAAAACAGTTACTATTAAACGATGAAATGTGCCAGAAGAGCCACATAAATGTAATGTAAATATCCATTTAAAGCAAGTTTTATCTAACATAAATACAGTTTTGATGGAACAATGTGAATGATAAAGAAAACAAAATTGTACAAGGAGTGGATTTACATTTCCAATTAGCACATAGGGAATAAAAGGGGGTTGTATCTTATATATTCACCCAGTGGGGTTTTAAACTGAGATGTTAGGAACAATAAAAGTAAAAAAAAAAGACCCTTTAACAAAAGTAGAGAAAAGTGTAGTCGGAATTATCTAGGTTACATCGCCCTGAGACTTACACCCCTATTTCAATGGCCCTGGAAGTGAGCCCCAAAACAGTTTGGACAAAAATAAAAGCCCCAGAGTGAAGGAGGGTAACAACTCTTTGCTTCTTTTGGGAAAACGCAGCACAATGAACGCGAAACTAATGAGGGAGAGATGGTGGCAATGGATAGAAAATATTTTCGCTGACAAAAATTTGTCGAGTCCCAGAGGGGGATTCTTGAATCATTATTTGCTTTGTAATTATTTCGTTTTGCCTGGTACGAACAAGCGTTCTCGTAACTCCCATGAGGGTAGCGAGCGTGGCGCGTACAAACATGCTTGTGATAATGTCAATTCATTTCTCTCCTCCGGTTGCAACAATATCAAGTATCGCAAATCAAATTAGGGGCATTTCATGAAGAGGTTTTTATCTCATAAAGCTAAGCTGATTAATGTGGGTCTGCGGGATCACGAGCGGATTAGCTCATTATGATCTCATAAGGGCCCGTTGTCTTGTTTTCCCTTTTATTTCTATGATGTCCTTATTGGCCACAATACTCAAGTTACCGTTCGGAAGTGGCGTAATTAAAACACTATTGAGCTGAACTCGGATTCGATTCCCTCTGTCGTTAGGGCAAAGAAATATCACAATATGGCAAGGCTTTAGCTTCTAACCAAAGCTTGTGGCTCATCAATATAACGCTTATTGTGTTTCCCCGTAAAGGGCATTTGTTCTAAATTTTCCTCAGGAAAAGGCCTATTGTAACCTAAGATCAATTTGGCACTCTTTGATGGTGGCAAATCTCTCACTTAAGCCACTTATGCGGCTTCATGCCATCTTTATTGTTCCTTGT
The DNA here is from genome assembly GCA_038406195.1 of Haplosyllis anthogorgicola. Lineage (NCBI taxonomy): Eukaryota > Metazoa > Annelida > Polychaeta > Phyllodocida > Syllidae > Haplosyllis > Haplosyllis anthogorgicola. The sequence continues at coordinate 13,174 of JBCAUI010207749.1, forward strand.
TTCCGATATAAAGTAACTGCTTTAAAGATGTATCACCCTTATAAGTAGGTCCATATGGTCCCCAGAATTTTACCAATTTGTCCAGAATTAGAGCTTTTGTCTGTATATGGACTTTTAAATGGTGGTTTGAAATAGTTCACTTTAAATAGTTGACAGAAGTAGGAAGATAAGAATCTCGCTTATGCAATGCAGTACACTCCGCTATAAAATTGCTCAATTTATGTTCGTGGTATATAGCTGTACTTAATAGCTTCAAAGCCAAAAATAAGATTACATAACAGTAATTAAAATTAAACGAAGCACAAAAATGTTGTGGAAAAAGAATTCATTGGGGAGCCCGACGGAATCTTTTGGTTTTTGCGAATTTGGCAACTTGTGAACAGGTTGCATTAAGAAACACACCTTGTCTGGATTTTGCAATATGCACTACCTGTCTTAAGCATAGAAACAGTAGTCTAATTGCCCTGTTCATTTAGGAAATTACTCAGTAATTACACCCAAATTAGTCTAATTATCGAAGCACAAGTGTCTTGTGGAAAAAAATAATGACAATGAATTTTACAACAGACACTGTAATGAAAGAAAGCCGTAGAAGTTCAGGAATTTATGGGTGTATATTTTGTGGCATTCCTAAATTGGACTGGAGTCTCTGGAAACAGATGCTTAGAATAAATAAAAGTTAAATGAAGGACAAACATGTTTATTTCTGAACAGGCACAATATGATACAGTTTGAAGTCTTCACAGGCAGGGGCTACAGTTTCAAAGTAAAAACAAAATGACTCAATTTTCTTGAAGAGCAAGTTGAGGTGACAGAGGTAGCCTTAGAGGCCCGATTCCCTTGCTTATCTCAAATTTCATCCTCCTGAATACATAAGCAAAAGACCATGCTACCTTTTTGTACAGCTGACAGTCTTTATCTCAGTAAGGTTCACATGTGACATATAAGTCCCTTTTTCATTTTCGAAACAGTTACAAATAAGCGCCAAGTCCAACATGCATGAATCTACCTGAAAGCACGATATTTATTTCAAACTTGGCACTGGTGTAGAAACTTTAACTAAATCGAGATAAAACAGTCCATATTTGGGAACACGTTCTTGTATCCCTGATATCTAGGTTGTATGCTACATCTTGCCAATAATGTTTTGACCTTTTGCGTCGAGCTCAAACAGCTATACAAAGTTAGCATGCAATGTAAAAAGGTGTGTATTTCCCCCTACATACAAAACATCTACCATGCATAAGATGCATGAACTGCGTCATAATACGTTTTCCTGCTTCACAAAGTACGTTTGTATTTTTTTTGTTTAATTTACAGAAAACATGGTCTCATTAAATACTTTAATGAACAGAACAATTTTAGATTAATCGAAAGTATTTAAAATGTGATTACATTCAAATTTACACCACCCCTGAGGGTCAAAATCGCAAAATCGAACAGAATACAATAGAAAATGGTTTTAAACTTAGCAGGCTCAGTTTAGATGATGAAGTGATATTTTCAGGAAACAAAGGTGAGCTGATTTGGGGGTGTATTAATGTGTACATATACATTTGAAGAGTCCTTGAGGTTTCCTAGACACTACACTTCAAGTGGTACTTTAAATCCATCTTATCACTCACACAAAAATACTCCCTGTACACTTAACGTGTGCATGTTTTACTGAAAAAGCAATGTGCTTTTAAAAGACACACAAAAGCTTTGTATCGGTACAAAAACCTTGAAGGGCCTGCCAAAAAGCAATATAGCTCCCCTCAGACGAAGCAATAGTGTAGTTGAGCGTAGTGTTGGCTCCCCGAGGCTTCGAACAAGGCCCAGGTTCGGTTGTCCATTGCCCCGGGGTAGCAGCCTGGCTAGTGTGGCTCGCGGCGGGCACGGACCACCTGTCCCAAGTCCACGGCGACCCTGTCTTTTCCCCAGGACCCTGGACATGTACACATGTAAGGATAGGTGTCCGCCCTCGTGTCCCCTGACATCCCCCTTAGAGCCTTATCTCAATGTCCCTTTACGTTGGTTTTTTATCCCGAGCTGCCAAGCTGGACAATGTCACCGCGGGATCCACCGTCCCCCATCCCCGGCCAGAAAGCCGTTAGCCTTCTCGGCGCAAGCAACTTAAACCTGGCATAGTTCAGTGCTCAATATGCTTACAACTGATTTCCAGATTTGTTCAGTCATAGTCCACACTCCATAGGCAAAGAAATAGAAACGAATGTAGCACAAAAATTAAACGTTGCTACACATTTCAAGTTAGCTATTTCATAAAAATTTCAAATACCAAAAAAAACCAGCACTGTCAGTCAGTTCGGGCAAATAAACGTTCATCTTTACATGTCCGAAGACAAAGGCTTCCACTCTACACCTGTACAGACAGGCAGACAGTATCTATCTTACGCACAACACTGATAACAATCTTTTCTTGGGTGACAGACCGCTGAGCCATGACTTGGAAGCTTCAAATTTCCAACACAAAGTCAGGGTGGAACACAGATCTCAGCTTTGAAATTAGACCTAATTACTTGAAACATACTACCTCGGTATACCATAGACATTTGGCCTTCTATTGTATCCTTTCATTGGGGCCAGACGTCAAGTGTAGTTTTAAGCGCCTAAGTGGCATTTCAATAAAATTTCAAATTAAAGTATTGTGAAAATACCATAATGTAATTTTAAAGAGAAATTATCGCTATGTGTAAGAGCGGTTTACATTTCATTGCTAAAAAGTCTTCAGCCAAAAACTGGTAAACCAAAATTACGAACATACTTTCCTTATTACCTCGTGATCAGAAATTTTATTCGGATCACTCAGCTATTCCCTTATTTTCAAATTCATTATCATATTACGAAGAGAACTTTCATTTTTTTCAATTGGGTTGGTTTTAACGTGCAATCATATCATGTAGATCACTTAATTAATCAAATATTTGCGTGTCACGGAATTCTGCATCACTCCCCTCCGTCCGGATTAGATTCTCACTTTTTAAAAGATAGGACTTTTGATTTCATCCGGAATTTAGGTTAATGTATGTATGTATTACTTCTGATTCTGAAGCACAAATACAGATAACATTATGTGAACGGTGTATGTGGCCTAGATCTGGCATGCTGTAAAATAATATCATTTTTCACTTTGTTCTAATGACCTGGTGACCATAAACTTGAATGCACGCAAGTCTCCCGGGACCAACATTAACTTTGTTTTCAAAATGTTTGGTTTTATAGCCTCCATAAATTTATAATGTCTTATGTGCATAATTGATATGTCAGACTTGCAGTGCTACTGGTATGCATTGAGTGGACCTAAAGATCCATCCAGGATAGTATTTATTTTTAAACCGTGCTTGACAGCTAATATCCCCAATGAATTTCTGTATCTGATTGTGTCGCATATTTGATGTGTCAAAATGCCCATGAAGTCTTAATCTGTCAATATTTCCCAATTAATTATCTCTGGCTTGTTCCACTTGTAAATATTTATTAGAAAACACATTTCTACATTGCTACTGTTCCTTGGGATAGACTAATTAATCACCAATAAAATCCAGTATGATTGCCATTTATCATGGAGATTCTCCGTTGCATTCGAATATTATTTCTTGAGGGTCCTTAAATTTTGCAGCTGGCATTGGCCACCTGTGTGGGTTGGTATACTTTTTATGCAAGAGGAATTGTCTTTACCCATTTGAATCGGTACACATTCAAAATGCTTGTTAAATAACTACCAATATCTTCTGGCAGTGTTTTGATTATTATTGCTAAATGATTTTGATTACCTCTTGGCACTCAAGAGAGCAAAAAAATTATTTGATTTTTATGTGTGACCCTTGTAACAATGCTTAAGACCTCGCATTGAATACAGGTTTGAGAGAAAATACAAATATTTCTTTTTCCCAGAATAAAGTAAATGGAATCAGAATGCCTGAAGCACTTAGAAGACAAAATACGACAACTGAATACAGAAAACTTTTCAGCAATTTTTGCTGTCTGGGGAACAGTTTTATCGCAAAAAAAAAATCAGAAATTGCCTAAAGTTCCCTTTTCTGAAATGGAGCGTAACTTTTATTTAAAAATATTAATTGCTGTATGTAAAGGTGTTGTCTAAAGGCAGGATCTATCCATTCGGGTCCCTGAAGGCAAAGTATTTTTTGTTTGTAGGGCCAAGACCTAAAACGCACCAAACCAACTATTTCTCAAAATGGAATCTGCTACTTGCAGTAGTGAAATATTTTGCTTGGGGAAATATTTCCTTTTGAACTTGGCCATGAAGGGTATTATTCCCTCTTTCCCAATTATAATTCTTTACACTTAATCAGTGGTTTGAAAAGAGCTTTCATAATTTGACATGCCTATTATGATATTTACATGCTAGTCAACCCATAATTTAAATGATTAAAATTTGATATTAATGCATGGGACATATATTTTGACAGTGACGTGTAATTTAAGTAATAAATCAAAACTTCCAGGCCAGGCTAACGCATAAAAGGTCAAGCGACATACTTTGTTGATTATTGAATTTAAAAATCGTACTAACCCTGCATGAAAAGGACCACCAATTCAAACACAACAAAGTTTTATATCTCAAATCTATGCCCTGCTATAAAGATGTTGAAAAGCAAATTGCTAAAGGGGTGCACTCCAAAAGAGAGATTCTTATCTCTGAATCTATTTTAGCTTTTATACTAGATGCTTTAGGCAACAGGTCTTATCTTCTTCGTCTTACTACCGTTTGGTTTCTTTCAACATTTTACCAGGATCTTTAACCGTGTCTGCTTTGACATATTACATACAAGTATATTTCAAGCATACGCCGTAATTTCCTACACTGCCCTAATCAATCTTATAATTTCCAAAATTAAAGGACCTTTATATACTGAAGTAAGCAACTGCTTAAAGTATACATATTGCTAGCTAGAACAAGTCGTCACATTTTCCATGTTCAATCAAACCTACACGTTTAACAGGTTAGACAGGTTTATAGCGTTTTAAAATTAAGTTGAAAATATATGTCATTTCTTTTGTGTATAGTAGCAACGTGTTTGCTCAAATAGCAATATATAAACTAACAGAACTTTATTGGATAGTCCTCTTTATTTACGCTTGAACACATGGTCAAATAGTAGTAATGTAATTAAACTTAATGATAATCTTCACGCATACCTATGTAGTTTGCCAGAAGTTCAATTTGTACGACCTTTGAATAAAACTATTCTATCGAGGCTTTAAAATTACTACCTTTCCCGGGGGATGTATGTAGAAAAAAAATACACTCCCACGAATGCTCAACAGCCAGTTATTACCCTTGATAACATTTGATTAGCATAACAAACTATCATTTATCCTAAATTTTGTTGGTTTTTGACATGGTACACATAATCCATTGTACGCATTGTCTCGGAGATGTTTTGGGCCACGTCATGATGTTGGGGACATTGTGGCATTGCGCTCCGTGACGTAACGGAATAACGCCACATTAAATCTGGCACCAGCACATGCGGGGATGATTTCGACTCTTGGTTGAATTAGATTATGAGTTTATTGAATTTCAATTATAGGTCCAACAGGCAAATTAAGCACCACATTGGGACTTCTCACTGGTGGTGTCATTGTTTGTTCGTGTGTTATTCAGACCAAAATGGAATTTTTTATTTAAATATTTGTATAACATGTTAGTCAACGCACATGTGACCTTTGGCCATTTTTAAACGGCAGTCTAAAACTACAAAATAGACTCAAGATGATTACTGTACAGCAATTTTATCTAAAATTTATAAACAACAAATAACTCAATGAATTAGGTTCTTTGAGGTTAACATCATGAATACAAGACAACAATAGGCAAATAGAACTTACACATATTATGACAAAGTAAAATTTACAACCCATTCTAAATTAAAACATTATCCACCTCGACAGCAATTTGTAACAAAGGCTAGACAATGGCAGCCAACAAACAGTAGAATTTTTGCACAGCCAACCAGCTGACACAAGTACAAATAAAACACACTCTTTCAAATCTATTATTTAGCAACGTTTATAGCAAAACCGCATAAAAAATTCAGGCGCTTTATTGACTTCAGCGAGAGTGCCTGTCACGCTGATCCATCCTGTGCTTGAGAGATTCTGGTTTAATGTCAAAGGAATAATAGAAAATGACAATAGGGATTATCGTCTACGGTACATCTCTACATTAATAAGTAAAACGATGGGGTTAAACGCTACAATAATATTATTGTTCCGTGTCTAGCGGTGACTTTTGTTAGCGAAACAACCTGCCCTCTTTCCCGCCGAATAACCAAGCAAAGTCTCCCGTCAATCTAGCACATTAATCCGGGGACTTACAGCTGGTCTATTCTGTTTACCTGTAGCCTTGGTTACCTCGTCAGTATAAAGGTCAACTGGCAGTATAAAGGTCATCCCAGCCAGTAAGCAGCCAGTGCTGCCGGGAACACACAACCACACACATGCATATGTACATACGTTCAGCACTCAATAAAACTGTCTAGGGCAATACCACTCGTGTCTTATTATTTCACCCTTAGACATTCCGGGTTAAGAGTGACTTGGCATACAGCTAAATGTTATATTACTTTTTGAGATACATTACAGCCAACAACTTAAATAGCTCTTCTTATCAAGAGGAAAGGATCAATGGGAAAAGTCTGGTCAAGATTACATGTTTTTCACTTTTTCTTTCCAATCAGCTTGAGTTTAAAATAAAATAAAATAAAGGCAGAAACATTAAGTTTATCACCATTCGTGTACATGTATTTTCAAAATTAACCGCGCATAACACTTCGGCAGGTGAAAATGAGATGGGTATTACTTCACACACATTAACTGTAGTGGATTTAAAATTTGAGTATGTGGCTCATAGGTATACCCATGAGTAGCGGGCGACGCGATGACTTAACTCGCTGTTGTACCGTCTATCGCACGCTACTACGCGTGCACGTGCTTTGCGCGTCGCGTAAAACGCTATTAGAATTCACGCACCTATCAAGCAAAACAATAGCCTGACAGTCAAGGTGCATTACACGTAAAACTGCATCTGCCCCAATTTTTGGCGTGTCTAAGCCTGACACTGAACCATCTGTATATGGCACAGTAAAAGTCGGATTGAGAGCCTAATAGGGAGCAAGAATGCACGCCAGACAAAACCGTTCTTTCGTCTTTGCCAAGAACACACACACCAAAAAACGACTTCAATTTAAAAATTAAGCCTTCAATAATCAAATTAATTTAAAGTCTGTAAAAGGAGTCAAATTAAGATGAACCGAGTGAACTATGCGAAACGCAGAGATTTTCTTCAACCGAGGAAACTGGTTTCAAAAATATCTTAATCTTGGTGAAAATAAAGTTATTCTATGGTGATGTCTCTATTATGCAGTGAAACTTCACACTATTTCCAACATTGCTTTTTGATTAAGCAATGTATCGGATTAAAAAGGTGCAGAGCCTTCCTTTCAAGGACTCATAATTGAGTGTAGCTATAGTTTTACAGTCGTTCTAGTGCTTGGGGTTGACCCACGCGGGTTTGGGGGAGTCTCGGCTAGGTACATGACGGATGTCCCCGTATCCCCCGCTCTACCTCTGGGGTGCACCAGGGGTAATATATCATACCCCTTACAGACACCCCTTTACTAAACAGACAATAGAGCACAATGAATTTGCCCTATCATATTGTCCATGTGCATGTTTAGCTAGAGAAACACCTTGGAGGTCTTTTTTCCTTCGGCGCACTTGAGAGATCATTTGTTTTTCCAGTTTTAGGAAATTCCCATGGTTCTCGGGTAATTTTGTTTACGTGCAAGCAAACTAGAGAATAACAGTTCTTGTTTAACGCACATTTTAGCATCTTTTAAAATGTATTTCTAGTGCAGTTTTAATGCAGGTTAAGACATCAAGTTTAAACTTGAAACCCAGATCAAGATTCTTTAATATCATTGCTGCAAGTTCAGTTAAATTCAATTGTAAGTCACCATTTAGAAATCGTCGCTAAACATAAGGTGTCAGATTATCAAAGTGCTCAGGGCTCAAAACGTCTATGGTCTTTCTGCCTGGACAGAGATGAATGCTTGCAGTGACCAGAACTTAGCCCTGTTCATCAGGCCTTCCTTACAAGACCATTTTCCATGCCACTTAATCGCTGCATGGGGCAAAAATCAACCATAGCATGGCCACCAAGCGAAATTATTAGGCTGCTTCTAGATCAAAGAACACCGACTTCGTGCAGAACTATGCCGACTCGGGCCTAGTTACCGCCCTCTAACTTTTATCCAAGCTTTTATTTGTTCAGAACATTCTTACTTTTGCATGTTTCATTTAACGACTTGTATAGACCTGACATTCCTTGCCTATGTTCTCCCTCTGTTTTCCTACTGAGCTCTCAGAAAGAGCTGTCATAGAACGATAAATGAAAGTTAACAACCTTCGCAAACATTATCGACGTAATGAAGTTCGCAAATGGCACAAAGGGACTTGATCACATCATTGCATTGTGTATCATTTGTGTACGTGTGAAATAAAATGAATGAAATGTATGCTTTCAAAGAATTTTGCAGGACTATTTTGAATTTATGTCTTTGTATTGTAATGTCTTAATTTCCTTTTATAAAATGTACTTCCTATTCATAACATTGTTTCAAAGCATGTTGTTTGAAAACGTTCAAGTGTGGCTTACAAATTTCTAACCACGTTCTATTTTTCTACTTGTAGGTAAAGATTTGGTTCCAGAACAGGAGATCCAAGTACAAGAAGATCATGAAGGGAAACACCGGACCCGGTGGACAGACACAACTGGATGGACCTCAAGGATCAGGAATGCCAAGTCCGGACGGACAGTCACCTAACCAGCCACCAACCCCAACACCACCAGCTTCACAGCATCAAGGCGGACCTCAACCTAGCGGGCCAGGACCAGCAGGGTCTCAGCAGAACGGGCAACCATCCGGACACAGCGGTACACCCCAGCCAGGCGGCCCACCAGGCGCTCATCCAGGCATGATGCCACCACCACCGAACTCTGTATCACCTCCATCAGCCTGGGGTGACATGTCACCGCCATCCAGTGCTCACCACCCTTCCTCTGGCGCTGCTACTCAAGTCTCACATAACTCATATATGCCAGGCTACCCCTCCATGGGATGGTATGCCCAAAACAGCTTACAACCTCAGCCACAGCATCTACTCACATGATGACATTATTTCCTGTGATCTAAATTTTATTTTAGTTATATAGGACACTCATCCACATGTGACAATGTCAATCCGTACCCTGTACATTGTTTTGAGAATGCAGCGTGCATTCCAACAAAGTAATGACGTCACAAATGAACAATACGATGTCATGTTGGTATGACACCATGCATCACTTTTTACACTGAAACTGCTAGAGTTTTTCATCCTGAGTTTATTGCTGGACAATTCGTAGGCGGTGTCAGAGAGTGCTGGCCGGATATTCTTGAGTAATATCCTAAAGTGGTATGAGAACAGTATATATGAAATTGCGCCATGTAAGTTTATTTTACAAGACTATGAATGAGGCTGCGAAAGATGAAATACTCATATTTGCGTCTGCTATGATTTGGCAACCAAACATTGAAGAAGATGGGCAAAAATGAGTGCACAAGGCACAAGGTTATCCGCTTCCTGCCCTTCCCCAAACCAGGGGACAGGAATCAGTCAAGATGAGGGCCATTTTGTATTGCTTACAAAAAAACAGACGCCACCCCATCAAACATATGATCCTCAGGGTTTACAGATATTCTAAAATATTCAATTATTAAACGTCACCTCAGTTTCTTGCCAGAGTAAATACTTGTGGTTAAGCACTGGTTACAAATTGGTGATAATGTTTACAACGAGTATACAATTGAATATAAATAGCTGAAAAATATACAATACTGAATGTTGGTAGTTTTGTAAAATAAGATATTTTAACATGTTTAATGTTGTATATGTTGCAATAGAAGTTTTCAAAGCGAGGGTGACAATACCTGTCTCAGAAGTGAAAAAATGTATTATAAATAAGTGTCTCTTTAAGCAGCATTTCCTCACTTAGAAAATAGAAAAACGAAGAACCGTAAATGAGGTTGACAATCCTCAATTTAAATCATTGTAGGAAATACTGAGTATAATTACCGATGTTAAGTTGAATGTGCCACAAGTTTGCTTGCTATAATTTTGCCGAAAGTATTGGCAACTCTATACAGTTAATTTTACAAGAGAACTGTCTCAATGTTAATTAAGGACATCAAAGGTTTTTTTTAATATTTATCCTGTACAGTTTTTACTTTGTATATTATATCTGATACAAGGACCATGTCTCAACCATTGCAATAATATTAAAATTTTATATTTCAAATCAAAGAGATTATTTAACAATTGAAAAATATATTTATTTCATAGTGACGTGTATTCATGCATAGTCAATTTAAACCAGGGTATTTCACATACACTAGAGTGACCAAATGCATTTAAGACTGTTTGTATATTGGACTGTACTGAAGTTTGTGTTATTATTAAAAAGGTCGGTGAAATGTTTCCAAATGAAATAATAGGAATTAAGTTACTATGTTGTATTTTCATATTAGTGCCTTTCTCAAAGTGGTCTGTCTGTATATTATGTTTATGAGTTCTGTATAATTTGTTGCCAATTTTATTGATGAAATATAAATTATTACAAAGACAAACTATTCGTTTGCTTCATTACATTGATAACTACATACACAATGAAGAAAGAAAAAAAGACACAAAAAGACATAAGACATTATAAACTTTCATTATAGAAATAAAACGGATCGAAAGTTACAACGAAACCGTCCACCTAATTTTCGCGCTTAATGTTCCCTATTGTTTCATCGTACCATGAAAAGCCTTTCAATTACCACAATGAATAAAAAAGTTGCAATAACAAAATAAGCAATTTTAGGCAATTTTGCACTAATTTCTATACCATAGTTAATTTATTGTTATTGTTCTGGGTATGAACAGTGGTAATTAACTTTTCAAATGGCTAATGGAAAATACTTTAACGATAAATTAAGAGAATAATTAACGATGACTTGAAATGACTGGTAGTACCTCAATTACGTATGAATAAACTAAATTATTTTGCTAGACCCCACTTTCTAGGACACATATGCTAGTGACCTTTTCTGAATCTGTATCTATATCTTACATACACAGTTATACAGGAAACAGATATTTCGATATATGTATCTACTACTTTATTAATATTATATATAATTCAAAATATCAATGAATGGAGAAACAATAATGTCAACAAAGAGAGAAAGCCACACACAGAAAAACCATTAATAATAATACTGAAGATTTTATGCGAGATCACTAATTGTTCTGAGTTCAAACGTAAATTTACTGGGTTCACATAACAATTCCGCAGACTCATCTTTACAAAGATAGTAATAGCTGAGAACTACTCACAAAAAAGAATCATTTTTCGCTTAGTTCAAGTTATAACGAAAATAACTGCACTGATGTGTCTGTATATGTACTTCCGAAAATATTTTAGGATCAAAACAGCTACAGCCTCATTGTTACATAAATAATTTGCGATTTCACTAAACATGTGTATGCACATTCTAAATAACTATTTTAGTGGTAGCAATTTTGGACAATTTTCGAAGCTGATTCTTGGCAATTTAGTCGGTATTGTGTTCTGTATGAACATTGACCAAATCCTTTTCTAGGTTTTCCGGTAGAGAGAAGGTTAAGCGAACAAACGAAGGAAGTGAACTTATCTTGTAGATTTTTTACGGCGCTTTTCAGCGAATTCATTCTGCTGCGTAGAGAAAGTATTGAACCCAATTTGCTACAATTGTGCCAAAGAGAAGAACCCAAGCCTTTTAACTTTTCAAGTGTTTCCCTTTGAAACGCATTCACTTATAAACAAATATTGGAAATTTTCAATGCTTGGTAGTTAGAGAGTATTCTCTTGTTTCCATCCGGTTTTGCGTGGAAGGTAGGCATTAAAGAGATCCACTAACGTCAAATTATCCAGGGATTCTGGATCAATACGGAGCGGGCCAATCCAGAACATGAATGCAAAGAGGCGGGGAATCCACTGCAAGCCTGTTATTTCCCCTTCATTAAGGCCCTATAGTGGAGATCCCCAGCCCCTGCGCATAGACACATTGAATTTTACACTAAATTATACATGATGACTTTATAATCTTTTATCTGTGCATGGAAGCTGTACTCGAAGGAAGCCGCCTAGGGGTCGATAGCTTTATGAAAGAACTACCGGAGCTGGGAAGAGGAATGGATAGAGAAAGAAAGAGCTCGGAGGCCCCGAGGCTCACGGGGAACTTCTACGAACTGCAGAAATGGGCGTTTACTTTAACGACGCACAGGAAGAAGGGAACAGAAAAAAGCTGTACCTCGCCTAGAAATACCATTTCCACTTCTAAATGGCAAGTTTTGTTCGGCAAAGAGAATAATTTCCCATTTGCCAGAGGGGAAATAAATGTCAGAAATTTCTCTGTTACAGCAAACATAGATTACCCACTGCCATCAATAGGTTTAGATTTTGTACGTAGACGTAGTAATATTGAATATCGATGCTTTTACAGGATCTATGAAAACAAAAAATCGTCATGTTAATAATTGTCTCTTTTGGCATCCACAAGCAGCAAATGGCTATTTTCAGGTGGCATTTAATAGGGATATAAAAACAGTTGAATACGTATTATATTATCTTAGTTTTATCTTCACCGTAAATTCACACATTAATCACATCATTTCACATCCTCTCGTCACCAAGTATAAAATATATATTGCATAATGATTACATACTAGTCTACACTACGGTGAAATTGTAGAAGCAGTTTCATTTGCTCCGTGTCAAAAGGGTTGGCAAGATTCGAATAACTAGATACCTTGCTGGGGATCTCAACTGGTTCGTTCATATCATTATTGTTCCCAAACCAGCCTGTCATTCTAGCTTAATTCATCATTTTATATAATTATCTTGTTAGACCAGTGATTTTGATATTCAATAACAGACGTAGGTTAAGCATCGCCTATCAGTGTATGTTACCTAACCTTTCTAGATTCTGATCTCCACATAAATGACTGACTGAATGAAGCTAATCTTTTCTGCTTTATTACAGTAGAATTTGATCTGCAAAAAGACTTCAAATAATTTCAAACTACATGGATAAAACATACTTGTCAATCCATTTAAACGTGTGCAGATTTTGCCGATGTGTAGTCTACTTTACACGTGACTTGAAACAATTTTTGAAGTTTATTTGGTGAACAATGCAATTTTACACTGTGTTTTTCACTCCAATGAACACGTATCTTAAATCTCCATTGTTTCCAACTTGAAAAGCCAGGAGAGAATATTTCAGCCTCTGCATCGTCAAATACGTTGTTATTCTGTCCATTCTGGTTAAGTAATGGAATGAAGAACAAACAGTTCACCTAGTAATTTGAATTGTATTCATAAAGTGCTGACACGGGAACACAATATTACAAATACAGACAGCATCATTACTGTCAACATTTCAATTTGCAGCAAAATTCTAGAAATTTAAAGTTCTCAACGGAAAAACTCTACTTTTTCTTTATCAGCGAAAAACGCGCAATAACCTTTCAAAGTCTCTGAAAACTAATTGTTAGTTAAGCGTTTATTTTGGATAATAATCCAAACTGGTATTACAATACAGACATTACACCAGCTAAACATATGGTTACAACTTATGATCAACAAGCTCAACACTTGTCATTTTAAGGGAACTTTTTCTGTAGCATTTTATAACCTGCTCTATTAAACACTGCATGTACATATGTAGCAAAACATGAAATTTAATATCAAGCTACAATTGAACTGGGCCTAATTTCCGCACACCTTGTAAACATGATCGAAAGCACCTCTTGAGGGAATTTGAAATTGATAGACAGTAATAAAAGGAAGTGCATGGTTTATACAGGACTATATACCTGAAGACGGGTATAATACAAGGTGTAGTGACGGGAATTAGGTGGCCAGTGTTGGGGAGTTCGACTGATTAGCTGCCCACAGAGGGGACCTGGGAAGCAGACAACTTGGAGCCGAAGTCCTGCAAGGAGACGTATTGTCAGCCTTGACGTTTGAGAGAGCGGCAACAAGACAGTGTTGACACTACTATAGTGTTACCTATGCCACTAGTCTGTTGGTAACCTATGGAAAGCCTACAGGAGTTTTATATGGGGATCTTCTTTGTGGTGCCGAGGGCTCATTGAAGGTCGCGAGCAGGCATGCAGTGAATGAGGCAAACGGGGACTGAGCAAGGGAACCGCGGGGAACCCTCTCAGTGGTCCACCCCCTTAGTCTTACTGTCTCCCTTAACTCAATGAAGACTTCATTCTTGGGCCTTTAACATTACAAGAGCTGTCTATATAATACAACCTTGTACTGTGGTGTGTTTCACCTTGCTTACCTTTTCCCCTGGCAAGGGCGGTCCCTTTTATCTTTTTAAATAGCATCATCTTCATTCAGTACTTTATATCTAACCCCTACTAACAGACCACTTCAATATTGGCTATTCATTATGTTGTCTAAATTAGGTTCCACATAAGAGACCCACTTAACAATTGCATTACTCAATAACTTAAGTAGCCTAATTTAACATTGATGCATCTTTGATATATCTAAACATCTTTATTCACTTGAGGACACTTTCAAGTGGGCTTTTAACTATGATACGACAGCGCAGCTTTTCAATGCTCTGTCCATATATGCAGATATTGAATGGACCCCAAGCATTATTATTGTTTGTTGATTCTGTGGGACTTTCGAGAGGCCCTCTTGTATGTTTTTTATTGTATTGAACAGTAACATTTTATCTCTTCACATACTTTACCTTTTACAAGTAGTTATACAATAGTTTAAATCGACAGTCTTTTGCCTACCAGTCAAAGCCTGGGAAAAGACTATTCCCCCACAGGGATAAACATACTTTCCGTACTGTTGGATAGAGCCAAAACAATAGTGCTAATTGAATCATAAAAAGCTAAAAGCTTTGGGAGATGTTCATCGCATTGGGTGTACAATTTACAATTGAGATTTTAAATTGATAATGACTGGTTGGCATAAAGAGCCATATATGTATGAAGACGCTCTGTCTGTCTACTTAATTCTTGTTCATTTGTTTTTGTCAAGCCGAAATGCAAAACTTTAAATACCTTATATAAATGTTCTTTCATTTTAAGTGAGAAAATGTGTGATCTTTTTAGTAGTTGAAATAATATTTAAAATCACAATAGGATTCGTTTGCTTTCAAAAGAATTGATCTTATGTACATTTTTACACGTATTCTTTAAAGTCACTCTTGTAATTCACTTTGCTATCAAATATAAATTAATTAACAGTACTTTACTAACTACCTGACTTTTGTCTGTAGTGTAAATAACTGTAATTATATCAGTATTATGGACGTCTATCGCAAACATCTTAAACATAATCTACCGAAAGAGAGTAACCAAAGAAATACGAAAGCCGTATGTTTAAGAGTACATGTAATGCTAATTTTTGATAAGCATGACGACCACATATGTGTGTCAGTATGCCTGTCAACTTTTGTACATGAATACATGCATTTCTGTCTTTCTGTTTTAATGTCATTCTGGATGTCCGCAGCTTAAATCTATTTTCAAGTACTTGAAATGTTAGGTGCATCCAGGTAACAACTTAGGAAATATCTGTAATCAGCAGTGGCACTGAATTTTATATCTGGTCAAGGTTTCTGCAAGTTATCTAAAATTACCATTAAATTGATCTATATATGCGCGTGTATATGTATGCATTTAAAGAGTCAAAATGTAGCAAAGTGTACAGACCAAGAATAAGTATAGGGAATGATGTTCGTCAGGTGGTCACCAAGGTAACAGGTTGTTATTATTACAACTTATAACATCATATACCCTGAGGTCTATCTAAAATCACTTCCCTTCTGAGCTCATTCATCATTCTCTTGGTCAGATACTAAGTAAAATATGTGTTCTTCGTATAATGTAACCATGGTCATTGAGCACAGTTTAGATCAACCTAGATACTGGTCGCTTTGTGTTGTGACGTTCTGACCTATCATGGGATAATTCATGCATGATTCTGACCCTGATCATGTCCATCTAATCAAGCTTAGTTAGCAGCATACAAAGGTTCTGTGGCACACCATGATTGGCACAATACATGTCAAGTAACTACAGAAGGTTCTTGGAAAGCTTTTCGTACTGGAGCTAGACGGTTGCCGTTTTCTTGCTTATTAAATAATGTGAAAAGCTTCTAAAATTAATATCGTGCATAATTTTCTGGCTTATTTCAGCGTTATCAGTCTAACTATTCAACTTCTCATGTATTTAACATAACCCAGCACATAGACAAGTAGTGCATATGACATATTGAATCATCTAAATATAACGTAATAAAAATCCAAGGGTATGAAACACCCACATGACCATAGATCAAAAATCACCTGTTGAAACTGACTGTTGATTTTTCCACTGCTGACTTTGTGGACAGGATTGTAAACAATTTCATCACAGCAGCTGGCTTTATGTAAAAACAATCATGATGTCAAAGAGTAACAAACAGTCCTACCTGATACCAGTTTATAAAATAGTTTTCCACTTTGTAGAACTACTACGCTCATCCAAAAGTTATTTTCATATGCTTAAAATGTGAAATGCGTCTGGGTGACCATTTAGGAAATATATATGAAATCAGCAGTGGCACTGCATTTTATATATTTGGTCAAGATTTCTGAAAGTAATCTTAAATTACCATTTAAAATTTGACTCTTCGTGTACACGAATTGTCGTGTTAAATTGCTAAATAGATAATTTGGTTTACTTAATAAAATGATATGGTATTTATCCAATTTAATAATTGCGCACAATTTGTCCCGCTCAAAAAGGCCCTAAATACACCAAGTCAATAATTTAAAGGAATTAAACCGCACTTAAATTGTGATATCAAACTAGCATATCGAATTGATGTCACTTTTTGTCCATTTATTATCTCAGCCAATTCTAGTGATCCACTTTCACATAATCACTTCTAATAGCACTCTCCGTGGGTGATATAAAGGCCTAAACACTATGTTTACCTATGATTTTCTGTTGTACGAGTTGTATTCAAACCCAGTGATTTCTCCCTGTTGATAATCATTTTGATGACTGGTTCTGTTTGTTGCAAGCACCGAGGTGACAACAGGGAGCTAGCATGTATTAACTACTAGCTTGCTGCCTGAGATAATTTCTCTCAATCAGTAGGGGTTAGCAATATTAGAACAGTTTTACACCATTTAGGTTAACCTGCCATATCTAAATGTTCTGTTACCTATCTTGTACATGTCTTAATAGTAAGGATTCACATGAGGTTATCTCAGGGTCTATATCAAGGACTGTTTTGGCATGTGATACATTGAGCTATTGGCAGTGATAAATAGCTTCGATGTATCTTTGGATTAGAGGCAACTTTATCTTACAGTGATCTGTATGTAGTCACATTATTAAACTACTTAATTTATAATTTTCTCTCAACTGTTGACATGAAAGTAGTAAATTTAGGTAGATCTACAGTATCGGATTAAAATGCTGCTCTTCTCATTGACTAGTATGAGACGAACTACTGTGGAATAGTCAAATATTGAAAACTTGTTGTATGCAGTAGCTTAGGGTACGTCAAACCTAACTTGAAAATCAGAAAAGATGGTTTGTCCCAGAAAATGTTTATGACTTCATGGAACCATAAACTAACGCCTTTTGACTGATAAAGACACCCTGAACCAAACAGAAAAAGATCAAAAATACCAAAAGCATTTGTGTGAGAAAGGTTCGATGATATATTGTTGCATGTTATGACGATACACAACTGTTGAGGTTATAAATAAACAAGTTATTTTCAGCATATGAATTAAATGTATAGCGTAAGGGCATAACTTTAATGATGCAGATACTACCCAAGTACAAATTGGCATTGATCCATGTTTCCATTCAAGGAGCTTCTCTAAAAGGTCCAGAGAACATACATAGTATCTCTGGTGTGAATCCAAGCATACTCTTACGGGAGAGAGATCTATTCATTATGTTTACTATGAAACAAGCAGAGTATAAAGAAATACTGTAAACATAAATGGAAAAGCAACTCTCAGTGAATGAACAAACTATCTAGAGATGTAAGAACGGATTCTACGAAACTTAAAACCAAACATAGATGTTTCTTTATAACAGCGTGTATATTAT
>JBCAUI010207750.1:0-16869 GCA_038406195.1 Haplosyllis anthogorgicola
CTGATGATGATGATGATACGGGGGGAGGGGGGTCTTCCACTTGCAAACTTTCAGCACTGCATTCACGCCGACTTCTAGTTGAATACTGTAAGCCGTTAAAACTATTTTATTCATCATATGAATGCTGTATTTTGTTAATTTTTCAACCAAAACCCCACCAGACATTGTTTCGGACGTTGGTATGCATTTTATCCGACAAAATAAATTATTACCAGGCAAGTGCCGGGTATCGGATGTATTTTTTGAAGCCTGTGAAACTCCATGATTGCTGTCGATCCGTTGTCACAATGCTAAATTGCACTTCTTGATATAAAATGATATGAATTGCCATCATTGGCGGTTATCATGCCCAATCGACACCTGAATAGATCTATTAATGTCGTAAATCAAACCCAAACTCCAACTCAGTCTCAGAGGACATTCAGCTGTGTGGACATCTACAAGATCTGTATGCAGAGGCAGACAATATCACTCCAAGGAAGGCCGCCCCATCAATGCCAAGGATCATGACCGCTGGAATGCAACCTGGATGCAAATGGACATAGGTCAGGGGAATGGGTGTCATGGAAGGGGGAGGTATGGAGCATGCGTGCGGGGCATATGGAGCATGAATGAGGATACGGGCCAGGGTGAGGTACTTGGGACAAATCCAGGGTCAACCTGGACGCGGAACTTAAAGCCTCCATGGATTGACCTTACAATCTCTTTTCACATCAATATCACACGTGTGACTCACGGGAGGCAATGGGAAAATACATATAGGTCCATTATCGTCATCGGCGGTTAAATCATTCGCGTCTGCATGCAATAGACATATAAAGAAATATATGGTGCTATTTGCCGAATGTGACGAAAGTTCGATTTTTGCGAGAAAAATATCACGACAATGCTAACTGGCACAATGCAGAAATGGCCATCTCATGTTCGCTTTTGTGCTTGAGCAAAAAACGTGGTTAGCTTTGGGAAACAAACCTGGGCGTGTGCCGTGTGCCCTTCAATAGATGTTGTGACATTATTCCCTATTTTAGAAAAGAAGTCCTGAATCTAAAGGGAAACGAATCACTGCCATATGAAGTCCTTACCAGAAACCGAAGTAATGATGACTTATTGTGACTCGGGGTCCACATGAGTGGCACATGACAAATGCAAAATGATGACTGGCCTCTTCGAGAAATGCCTTTTTCTGCAGAAAACGGACGGCAATATCCAGCCCATTCATACACGGGCCTGTGAGACATGTCTATCAGATTTGTTCTGAGAAGGAACGGTGCCCTAACATACCTTTACACCACACAAAGACCTCGTAAAGAAACGGCAAATTGGGACAGTCTACCTTTTCACTATGGGCAATGGGCGTGAAACCGAACACCATACGAGCACATTCATGAAGAAAATGGTCCGGATTTGGTCCCAATGATAACCTACACAGCCTGGACCAACAAATGAAATCAAATGATCACTTGACCCCCCAGCAGCCAAACGCATGAAAATGAACAGTGATGAGCCTATGCACGAGGTCTCTTAGGCCATACTTATTTTATTTGTTGAATTACGTTTCAATGGGGGAAATCTTTGAGGGCGATGATCGGGGAAAAAAATAATAAAAATTGACTTTACATTATATTTTTTTACTTTTGATTAAAATTCATGAAGTTAATTTTTCTTACCAATGTTTGACAAGGCAACAGAGAGCTACAATTTGGGGTTATTTAGGCTCTTGATATCTTTTGTTTTACTATTCTTGATTTCTGGGAGCGGTGGGAAACGTAATCCAAAAAATATAAAAAGTCTGGCCTAACCAGGATGGATATATGGCCGATGGTAGCAGCCTAAATCATACATTCACTCCATTATCAAGCGTAAATCATTTCTCATCATTTCGTATCAATATTGCCTTTCCCAGCCGTGGAGCTACAAAAAGTCAACATTTTGACCCCATGTGCGGAACATAGCCACTCCAAAGCTTTGCTAATGTACACAAATGAAAACTGATCACTTAGAGACCCAATTGACCTGCTAGTTTCCGTTTCAAAAGCTAACAATTACCGCGCAATTTACGCCACTTTCAGATTTAATAAACAACACTCAAACAGAGCTGCATTGGAAACTTCTTGCAAGATGATGTAAAAATGGGAGTTTTATACGAAACAATTTCCTGACAAATACAATATAGGTATCTACGCAGAAGACG
Organism: Haplosyllis anthogorgicola; assembly: GCA_038406195.1. Classification (NCBI taxonomy): domain Eukaryota; kingdom Metazoa; phylum Annelida; class Polychaeta; order Phyllodocida; family Syllidae; genus Haplosyllis; species Haplosyllis anthogorgicola. The sequence goes on from JBCAUI010207750.1 coordinate 2,192, forward strand.
AAGTCGCCTTGGGTGGTTCTCATTTTGTCTCCAACAATTTGTAATCGTTTACGCTGAAGGATTACACTGAACAGCTTACGCAATAACATAATGTACACCAATATCGATTAGCAATATGTCTAGAATGTTTAGTGTTGTTGAAGTACAAATCAATTGATATCAATTTTGTAACCTAATTGAAGCTTTAGCTTCTGCTCCGAGGTAAAAAATACTGTATTGCAAAAAAGTGTCTGGTTTAAGAACTAACGATTCAGAACATGAAAGCAGGTGCAGGCCTCCCGTGCATTTATGTGCATATTCGAACGGTTCCACAAGGACCTCATGGACCCAACGAATGGCCACTAGTCGACTTACAAACCTTTGGTAATTTTTCAATCCAATATCAACACCCAGTGGGACAAAACGCTCAGTATGTTTGCTCTAGCCTGAAACACTACAAAATGACGTTACAATTTAAAAACCAATCCTTTTCCATGGTCACTTTACACACTGTGTACACACGCACAAATGAGACCGTAATTCCAAGAGGTTTTTTTACGCTGTTGTTATTTCCTCCGGCAAAATTTGTCTCATTCCTTCCACATCAAATAACCATCCCATATGGCTTGCTGTTCCCATATTAAGCCCGACTCCTGTATAAGGTACTATTCCATGTAAGGTTGCTACACAACATTGGGCTATTTCCTTAATTTATGGTATTTTACTGCCCACAGTCAGCATCAAGGCATTATTATTGTGTTTCCATTATTATTACCATTGCGCAACAGTTGATTATTCATACATGGGTCATCATTTGCGACGAGTCATTTTATTTGATGATTAATGGATTCCTATCTTGTATCCATTTAGTTTACACTGTAAAACATACGTGTAAATCCAGGTCATCCTATTGTAACAGTAATACCAACGTTACACAGTTATCCTCCGTTATAATCTATTGATACATCGATCCATATAGGTGTGGGAATCAATATTCTTATCTAAATCCAGTATCATCCTGGCTGAATCCGTGAGGTCAGACCAATACCACGCATTGTTAATAAAGTATTGATACGTTTTTAGAACCCATATCAAATTCCATCGACAAGTTCACATCAAACACGTGGTGGAGGATGTTGTAAAACACACGGGCCTAGATATCTATCTTCCTAAAGCTGCCGCAACACATCAGCCTTTCTTATCCAATAATCCTTCGCTCAGCTGTCTAAATTAGGTCACAAAGCCACCTGGGGTAGCTTTCCTTTTCCATTATGTTTCTTCTATAAAAAGGTACAACTCTCACGGAGAAAACACAAGGCACAGCATGGCAAGTCGGCTCCCGTGTCGGTGGTTCAAGTGGAGCGTTGGTGGTTGTGACCATATTCAGCTGTTGATGTTTACGGCAGGCCCGGGTCCCCCAGCCCGACTCTAACTCTCACGGGGTGGGAATACCACTCCTCATCAGGAATAAAGATAAATGACAGTTTTTACGTTACCAGTGCGTAGCAATTCGCGTGTTGACACTTCCGGCAAGTGCGTCATTAAGAAATAAAACCGCATGAACTATCGTATTTTCCAATACATAACAGTGAAGAGACAAAGAAGCGAAAAATTTAGTCCCCAGATTTTTCACATTGAATCAGTGTTGCCGCTACTTACGAAATTTGGGGAAAATTTTGTCCCCATACATGGATTCTGGGGGACATTTTCACAGCAAAAGGGGTACAAGAGATACAAGCCAAAATCTGGGGGTAACTTGTGGCCCCTTACCTCAATTTCTGGGGGCACATTTCCTCAGTTCGGTGCTGGAATCCAGCGATGTCCGCACTGTAGCGACAACACCATCAAATTTTATGGTTTTTGTGAAACTTCTTACACTTCCATTTCTTATTTTAACAATGTTTGAATTCAAAAGGTTAGTTTACAATTTATTTCAGAACTTCAGTTTGTTTTAACGTCCCTTATTGTGATGAAAGTGCCCTCAAACTCTGGGTGTAGAGGACAAAATGCCCACAAGTTTTACAAAGTAGGCACACACAATAGTAACTTCTGACAGGCCATGCCATATACATGCTTATACGGTGTACACCTCTATTGGTGGAAAAGGCAGGTGTCACACCAGACGTGACCTCTGGGATTACCGCATGCACGAAAGTAAGAGCGCAGCTGAGAGATCCACCCTGGATTTAAAACCCATGGGGCAGGTCACACGAAGTGGCCCCACAAATGGATCCTGGTCCAAAAAATTAAAAAACAACAACAAAAAACAACTTCTGACAGGCGATCATGCTATGAACAATACTTTTAAAGTTGGAAGCGACTGATACTCCTTGCCCTGTGATGAAGCTGTACACGGCATGACTAACACGAGGCAGCTCCGACCACTGATAGATAGCGCGCAGCTTACGCACAGCCCGTCTTTACCTTTTGGGGAACGCTAGATTTATGTCATTTTTTTCCATATATGGTAATTACCAAGCAAAGTGTGCGGTTTACTTGTATTGTGCATTTTGTTGCCGAAAATCAACAACTTTAACATGAATCATGTGCATTTTCAAGTACCGTTGTTATTATTTACAGCAAGTACTAATTTTTCAGTAGCTCAAATTTACGAACATACTTATATAACCTTTGAATTTTGAAGGTTTATCAATTTGACGTGTTAGGCCTATTTTGTAGAAAACATTTTCAAGAAACACCCATAACCTAGAACAGATTTGTCCTATTTTAACGCTAAACTGAATTTAATGGCCTCTTCTCCCAAAGCATTTTATTGGACATTCTTTGCTAAAAGCAGCTTACAACAAGCGAAATCCAAAAAACAGAGCTCATCCACGGGATAAGGCAATATTGTGCAGAGAAAACATGGGTGCCTTTCGGCCCCGGGATTCAGAGGCCTTACCCCGCTGAACTTTGTGAATAGTAAGGTATGGAAAGGCGAAAAGCAAGGCAGCTTCTATAAGTTATTTAAATAAGTTGAATTGCCTTTTTTGTCTTTCTTTTTTCCTCGTTTTGCTTCTTGTTACTGTATACGGTATAAGCTGCTTCTTTCCAGTAAGGTTCCTTGTAATGATGTAAACACACTGAAGGCGCGATTTAAAGGCTGAGTGTAACAGCTTATTACAAATAATTTTACTGGGGTGTAAAACAGTTTATAAAAGTTTTTACATGCTGTGAAAATACGATTATCGTCATACAGGTTTCTTTTAGTCAATAGAATGTGAAAGTACTCATTGTTAAGTGAATCTAAACTTAAGTTGATTTATCTCTTAAAAGGCAAACATCTTCACTGCCTTTTATGGCATCTGTGCCCTGAAAAATGTGGGTGCCGCTCAAAACAGGTTCTACTGTATCGCCTTCGAACATCTTCCTGAATTTAGACCTGAAGCAACCATTGATGGTATTTTGTAGGTATTGTTTTGGAATACTCGTTCAGTTATCAATTTATCAATTCTTGTTGAAGCTGACTCGATCCAATTGTAGTGTACCACCATTCCACTCATTTTAATGCGAAGGACGATACAGTTCATAAAAGAACCTAAAATTTTAATTGTAAGTTTCATCATGTTCTACTATATTTTTGACAGACAGACAACCGAACATACACAACCAGAGGTTCTTCACCATTGGTGTATGGCAGAAGTTAGAAGTCCCTTCTGCGCACTTGGGCCGTACTAAACTCTGACTCTTTCACAAGTCTGTGGACATTCATTGGATGGCTCTTCCCACAAAGGCTGCATTACACACAAATTTGCTGTCGCGAGTTTTTCCTTCAATAAATTTCACCACATAGAATATACGCGCTAACGTTAATGGCAATTTACTGTGAAAGGAAACAGTCCTCAGCCATAGGGATATGGGGATTTACTATATCAACACTTTACGGTGAATTGACAAATCCTCTACGACATTAACCATACAATCAACAACAAGGTTGTGATGGCTTTTTATATACTTAGATGAAAAACAACATCTTACAAGTGCCAAATTAGGACTGACAGTGACAAATCCTTTAAAGCTTCAAGATTAAATGGCACAAAGAAAGCAAGCATTTCTTGCTTGTGTTAAATGTTACGTGTATGTAACTTGGTTTAAAACAATATTGCATGGTTTGCAGTTTGTAAAGGGAAAATTTCTCATGCTTTGGAAGGGATGGTATGAAAGTCATTCAGAATATATTAAATAATTCACATGACATCTCGCTTAAGTTGATAAAGCTAATTTAGCTAATTATATGCACTAGTGACTTGCTTGGTCGAAATTTCGACCTGAAATTGTCTCCAGGCAATCTGTATTTTACCACATGTTTAATAGTCTTTATACAAGTCATAAGTCAATTAAAATATTAATTGTTTTGCAAAAATAGTGCAAATGAAGATCTTTGTTATCATTTGACGATAGTGAGTACAAAAATCCTTGATTTGTGAACTAGGTTGCCCTGTAGGCCACCATGGAATTTTCACTAATTCGAGCCCTGTATTATATATTTTATTAAACAAAAAAGTTTACAAAACACACCATCCATAGTTTGACTTTGACATCCTTCTTTGACTTTCTTTTCTCAAAAGCAGAATGGAAGCAAATCGAATCAAATCAAACCATTCAAAAAAGCCTCCTATAAAACCTTACAATTTTCCCTCAAATCCTCCATTCTCAATAATAATGATGAGCTTTACTCAAAAACACCAGTGGTGTATATTTTCAATCACTAGAGTTGTATTTCAATTAGGGGCCGGGTCAAGGGGCATCGTAAAGCCGTTCTTCACTAACCAAGTGAGGCACTTTCCGAGGTTCAACAACTTCCTTTGTCGTCTAAATCACCCGCTTCTCGTCCCATTGACGGATCTTCCGATATTTTGATTAACTATCTGTTCAGACGGTAGCATTTACTGGTGGTGTATTATATCAAGTACAAAGTAATAAATTCGTCTGTAACAGAGGTACTATGCATGCAAAATAATATGAGAATTCTTATGGGGAAGTTTAATAGCCATGGGACACATTTCTACACAAAAATGTCGCAGAAGACAGGATTATCGCAAGACAGGATCATTGTACCTCTGTGCTAAATAAAGGTCCTTAGGATTCGAAAGGCTAACTGCAGTGTCGCATCGATTGCTGATTCGCGTCTATTTTCTTGCTAAGAGAAACGAAAACATACGAAACTTGAGCTCCCCCTGTCGTATGGTCAAGCATTTGAGGAAAGGTGCCAGTTCAGTACGTAGTGACGAAAATGACGGAATACACGCAATGGCGAAAGTTTTGTAGAAGGACTTCCACTTATTCAAATTGTAGATTAGAATTAATGGATCATTTAAAATTTTCACGTGCAGCACTACAGTGCACCCTTTGGAGACAAAGTCGCCTCACATAACCGACTTACAGTCGGGCAATATTCAGCATAAACCAACTGTATACAAAACGAAAACAAAGCGATAAAGGCATAGCTAAAAAGTTGTGTTGACGAGTATTTCTTCTATTATTGGAGGCTGGCAAACTAGTTTCGATATCAGGCCAAAGATTAAGACTTTTCTTCTCCTACCACTTTGATGGATGGAGGCCAGTCGATATTTGACAGAATCACCAACAAACCAAAAGCGAACACAAGATGATAAAATTCAACAAAGTGCGCGGTGAATTGATCTTGAATAAATATTTTTCTAAAACACACGGTGTTTGTTTTTTGCTGAGCCTCTGGCTACAAAAAGGAGAATGAATTATTGATGGGACTCCGTAGGTTGTGAAACCACATTGATGTTCATCGTCCCTAAAGAATCTGTTAAAAAAATTTTGACTCCAGCCTTTTTCTAATGAAAAGAAAATAGGTCCAGATGGACCTTGGCTCATTTGGCATTATCAAAAATTTAACTTGGACAATCTAAGTCACAATATCACATGAATACAAATAAGGTGTTTCAGATGATATCTCCCAATATGTGATTGACGAAAAACACAAAATACGGCTGCCCAATTGGAAATATATGTGGTATCAATATACTTTTGACAAGAAATAAAGAGGGTACCTAGGTCCATAAGCAAGGATCAAAGAAAAATACAAATATGGCTACCAATTTGGAAATAATGGTCACAGCAACATAATATTTGCAGGGCATTCATGGGGGGCATAGGTGCATATGTGTGTAAAATATGAAGTCCCTATGATTAATAGTGTGCTCAGGGTGAATGTACACAGACACCACCAACAACAACGATGACAACGATGCTGGAAGACGGACAATTCATGATTCTGTAGGCTCTTTGGCATATATGCCAAATGAGCCAAAAACCCTTGTCTGGTGGAGAAAACAATCTCCATTGTATCGTAATGTTCAATGAAAAAACACCTTGTAAGATAACAGTGCCTTTCTTATCCTACTTATTGCGTGTATAACTCGGGGAAGGAATTCCAGTGATTCTGCAGATCCTTGTTAAGGATAACGCGTAGAGGAGGGAGGAAGACAAAAAGTGTTGTGGTTGCAATCTGCCAGTACATCCTAAGAGAACTAATTTGAAGATTTACAGGGATAGGAACAGAAGGACACACATTCTACACATCACAATGTTATCCTGTTGCAGGGAAATAACACCGTTAATGTTTTAAATGCGTTAACATTTAAGGCCTTTTTTTTAATCATTTGGATTACATTGCACTTTAAGGATTTTCAAAGTGCAGCGATCGGAAAAAAAATAAAAGTAAAAATTGAATATTTCTGAATCACTCCTGACAAAACTCGTTACGATGCAAAAATGTTGCTGTGTGCATAATGTTTCAACCTCAAATGAGGTTGGTTTTTTTGAAATCCCGATTTCAAAGTGCGGCGGGAAATGTAATCCAAACAATTAAATAAAAAAAGCCTAATGTTTAAACAAAAACGCATTTAAGTGTAAGAAAATACCAAATGTAATCATCTGCTTATCACTCAGATGATGTCCAAAATGGGGAAGAGTAAGGGCGTACAGGCCTTCTTATTGTAAAAAGGAGTATGTCCTTCTTCTAGTTTAAAATTCTCTTAATAATTCCAGGCTAAAAAATACAATTGAATGAAGGGAAATTAAGAAGCATCTGAGGATTGTAGCTCTACACACGGGAGATAATGTAAAGACTTACATATCTAATTATTTGGATTACATTCCGCAGCACTTTGAAATCGGGATTTAAAAAAAAAATCAAATGGCACCTGAAACATGAGGTGCAGGGCAAAATGCAGTAACATCGGACACAATCCGTCACAAGTCGATCTAGAAAATTTATTGATATTTGTAAACAGTCTGATTTTTTGGGTACCAAATCCAATTATTCTTTTCTTTTTTCCGATCGCCGCACTTTGAAAATCTTCTCCATACAATGTAATCCAAATGATTACAAAATAAGCCTAACAAAGTTTTCCTATCTGACAAAAATTGACTGAGGCAGCTGTGAAATAGATTTGTACGGAGTAGGTGTTAATAATCCTTTAGCTGCCTAATCTAATATGTTTCCAGAGATTCAATAGACGCATGTTCGAAGAAACAGGAACAGGCTGCATCGTCTCAATGGGGCTCCGCGATAATGAGGGTTCAATGCCCAACATACATAGACAGTAACCGTAACTGTACAGAAGGTAACCAAATCCGGGGCGGGTAAGAGTTTGAGGGAGGGGGTCTACCTCAGTCTAATTCTTTCTTCTAAATAACACGATGGGAGCTTCTAATTAGTCTATCCCAGAGAATGAGATTTGATTCCCTGTACAAACATTTGGAATGAGACTTAGATTTAGCACTACACACCCCCTCCCATCTCCACCCACGTACGAGGAAATAGTAGAAATGTACATGGGATATGGAGCTTACCTTGGGCGGACCTTCTTTTACAGGACCAACACCTCTTTGCACGACCATCAGACTTGAGGTATGCCACATTAAATCACAGAGAACTCTCCTTTGCAATACGACTGCCCTCTTGACGACCACTTGCTTGCTAAAACTAGGTGGTCACTTAAAGGAAGGTCAACTGTGTTCAGCACACGTTTCCGCGTGAAATACCTCATCGACATGATGTGGTTTGACGACAGGCATAACGACATGCAAGCAAAACTTGCAAAAATACGAATCCATTTTTTTTTCTCATTTTTAACGGGATATGCCAACCAACGATTTTAGTATTAAGGATGCCAGTCAGTAGTGCAATTAATGACAGCGGCAGCTGAATTTGTGTTTTCACTGTGTATGGGCATATTGCGTATCTTTTAACAAGCCTTCCAATAAAAGTGACAGAATTTGCGATGTTGCTACTTTTTATGGGCATCACATCGTTCAACAGGCTTTTTGAATCCTGCTGGTCTGTCATGTTGGAGCAGATGAAGCATTACTTTCTGTAACCGTAGAGCGCTTAATCATCGCGGTGACAGCTCCATTGATTTTAACGGACACAGAGATGGGAGCAGGAATACCCAAAAGGCTCACACCTTGAGGCTCGTGACATGTGAGGGACGTTTACATTTAACTTTGATCCTTATAAAACAAAATCCATTTACTGCGGAAAAAAGGATCTCTGGATTCTCTAAATTACTTTGCAAGGACGTTTTGCCATATTTGTCACTATCGAAAGGACGAGGTATAATTGACCCCTTTTTCTTCATCTCCAGCTAATTGAGTGACAAGATCAAACTTTTGATTTTCTTCAAAAAGGAAATTCTACAAATGTTTTTTATGCATGTATTTGTTTTATTTCTATCAATTAAGCAACTGTACTTCGTGCCTTTGCTATTTTTTTCACCTCTGCGCTGCAGTGGGAACTGTAGTTGTATGTGTCATTGCCATAAATGTACAAGCATTGAGTCATGTTTTCATAACATTGTCACAGGCGATGTGTGGAAGTCCCAAATGTATCAGTGGCAGAGGCTTATTTTTCGTTGGAGACAATCCTCTTATTGGTCAACTGGGGCGTTATCAATCAGGATTAATTCATTTGCTGAGGAAAACCTACGCCCCAAGTTTTACGTTTTATTTCCATTTGGCTCGGTCTACCCGTGTGTAATCAGTACACATACAATACAGTTTCCGGAGTAGTTTCATCTGTTACAAAAAAATCAACAGAACCCGAATGTTGCATCTGTTGTACTTGTTACATCTAGACTCCACTTCTTTTGTTCGGCCTCTAGCCTTTCACTGGCCAGAACGGACCACAAATTGGCCCACTTATCTTGAGTAGTTCTACCCGAGACCCTGAGGAGCCTGAGGAGTGCAAAGAGAGGGTCAGGAAGCCTCGTTTCCTGTTTAACAATGATACAAACTGCTCCCTTCACTTTATTAGTGTTACATTTTATGGAATGCTCCCTGACATTTCCACAGCCGCTCATCCGAGAGTTAATCAGTTGCTCTTTTTCTTTCTATTTTTTCTATCTTTTACCAACACTGAAGATACAGATGTAACTGCTTCAGAGAATGTAAGCTTGAGTTCCAGTGTCAGTACACTTTTTCATACAATTAACATTGCAAAATGTATTGCCAGTTCATAACTAAATCTGTAATTGTAAAATAAGGTTTGTCCCGTAACCTAACGCGGTGTCAAAGATATTTTTGGAATAGACATTTGAATTGAGGTGGGGTGGGGTGCAAAGCACGGGCTTCATCTAGTGACACATAAAAGAGTCCCCAGAAGAAGCGAAACAAATGAGACATTTGAAATCTTCCCAGATCTGATTTTAAAGTAACGAGTTCATTGCAAGGTCAAGGTCAGCCCAAATGGTTTCAGAAAATGTCCATTCATATTGTTTCAGAAAGAATCACAAAATCATTTACCTGCGGTCAAATCTATTCAAGTTGTAACTGTCCCTTTTGCATACAGTGGTTCTGCAATCATGCAACAGTGTACAATTGCAATCTGCAACTGTCAAATACCAACTGAAGCACAGTATTTACGTAACGATCAAAGTAACAATACACAACGTAACTCACACTCTGACTCGCACTTAAACTCCAACTCCACTGAATAAGTTCCAACTTAAGACATGTCTACCTGACAAAAATAAAAGCTGCCATTTTTTATCCGACATGAATGAAAATCAGCAGCAAATGCAGAGAGTGTAAAATTAACAGGATAAAATGGCCCATGGTTTCAGCTGGTAGACTAATAATGAAGAAATGCCAACAGTCTACGAGTACCGCTGGCATTCTGCGAATGCTACTAACATTATTCGTTTTTAAATAACAGATGGCAGATTAATCCTTTTATCTTTTATTATGTTCTCTAGACAAACGTACATCTTACATAATAATACACATGCTGTATTTAATAATAATAAGATCTGTCTGAACATTAAATTTCAAAAGGAAATTACTGCCATTTGGGTGAAATTTATACTACCGTATGTGACCAGAAAATAAATAAAAGTTCACTATTTGGACCTGAACTGAATAATTCAATATGTTGGTCATGTAGACGTTTATGCATCTTTGCACAGCCACTGGTACCCTCTCTTTTGGGCTTGGGTCATTGGAACCGTACACAGACCTGAACGACCACTGTTGTCACTGAAAGGAAGCGGCACTGTTTGGAGCAGTGTGAGTGCCTCGGCACATACATGCATCGCTAAACATTCTGCGATATGAGAACGCAGACATAAACGACTGCTTACCGTTTTGTCTCCTTCAAATTTATATTCCTATTTTGATGATAAGATTATTGACAGTTTTTCATGTCAATGATCACTGTATTCCAATTTCCAATCCTATTCGACAGACAGTAAGAATTACAAAAATGATAACGAAATCACCAACCTTGTGAGGATCCGCCGGAGTTGTCCGTATGACCTGTGTGACCCTGGGCAATACGTAACGTTGACCCTGACCTTACGTCCGTGGTCACGTACGTAGAAACTGCTGCAATACATGTTAGTTACTGTGGTTGCTGTTGTTAATCCCGAATATCCAATGAACTATGAATACACTGCTCCTTTCGTTCTGTCCATGATATGTTTCTGTAATCCCAACTCTTGCAAAAAACCTGTTAATTATCTTAGCGTAACCGGGTAGGAATATTATTCACTTCCACCGTGTCTTGTTAGTTAGTTATTCCACACACTATTCCCTACCCTCGACCTGTTGTGAATACATCAATAGCTTCCTATATGTCGACTACGGGATTTCACATGTTAAATCATCAAGCCGCTTTCAGGCTTAATTTATTCCACGCACCGCATCAAGTCTTTTCCTTCCTAAATTAGTCGCTCATTCGTAAATTAGGTTAAAGGATTGAGTAAATTATTCACGAGTTGGGAGCGAGTGCAAAATCATCAGTTCTCAAGTTCCGTTAACTTCAAAGTCTTTGTGATGCGAAGTGTTATCTATTTTAAATGCAACAAGTCTTTCTCTTCAAGTATTTTTGTTCAAATTGTTTAGGTTACAAGCACACCTGCACTTGAAAATCACCAATTAAAAGATATGGCTAAAAACAATTCGAGACATAAAAAGTTGTGTGTCGTCCATCTTTTTCCTCAAATTTTATTGATACAAACAATAATTCCGTTATTCAGTGCAACATTTCTGAAATTCCGTGAAAAGTATCTAATGATTTAAACAACAAGAAGGCAAGATTAACGTTTACCTGTATTTTAAACCTAATGAGATCTTTCTCGATACACTACATGTATTTCGGTGTCACAGATACTTCTCCAGAATTAAGTTTCCGATGCAATTAAGACTCCCCGCTGCTGCTATTGTATGACAAACTCATTATATAACGGCAATTAGTCTATTAACCTTCAGGTTCTCATCCTTAACAAGTGGGTTTGTCCATCTCATGTCATCACGACCTTTTCTGTACTCACAAAAAAGTTCAGCTCAATGGGAAAAAAGTTGTCTGTACAAGCTGTAGGTTTCAAAACAAATCCCTGTGCACTTACGAAGGTGGTTAATTGCCATTGTTTTGTAAACAGTTTCGTACATTCTAAGAAGTTGTTAATTTTGTGTGCATGGAAATCAATGTTTTTCGAATTAAAAAAAAATGCAACAAATCTCTTTGCACTTGTAGTTTTAAATGCAAACTGACCTTCATGAGAAGGTCATGAATTTTATAATTGGCGCTTCTTTATCGACTCGTTTTTTTGTGTAACCTCCTTATATTTTAAACATTTGCCTTTGTCGATTTCCATTCAAGTCCATTGCATTCAAAGTACATTTACATCAACAACAATATTCGTTTATCAATACAGATAATCCAAAAATGTTCATTTATCAATACAGATAATGCATGAAGTAGTAAAAAGTTTAACAATCCAATTAAAAACTAAGTGTGAATTAAAATCACCCAGTTGGCATTCAAACGAAAAAAGTTTTGAAAATCCTTTTGCATCCCACAGTAATGGAAACTTTCCAAAATACTAGGATACGGAAACGCTTCCCCTTACAAGTTGATCCAATTAAAAAAGGCTAATCCTCTTTGTCAATCTGCTTTGATATAACGAACTGCTCGTCCGAGTACCTCTCTGTGGAGCAATGCCATGTCGGGAGTAACGGTGCGAGGCCCGAGTCGTCCACAACAAGTGTACAAACTGTCATCCCCAAGTGCACCGAGTCTCAAAGCTGTTTATCATACGTGACAGGCACGCGGCCAAATATGGTCAGGCCAGACCTTTTCTTTCTTTTACTCGTTTGACTATGTTTTTTAAGGCCGCCGATGAGGGAAATTTGTTCTAAAAAATTGACTTTGTCGCATATTACGTTTTTTATTGAAATTTACAATAATTACATGTAATTTCTTTTTTCGACATCCGAAATGTTAAATTTCTGATTCGGCGGAAAACGTAATCCAAAAAAACAAGAAAAGAAAAAATAAAAAAATAAAAAAGTCTGGCCTAATGTCTTTCTGCTATCTCGCTACGGATCTCAGCTATTGTACACAGATAGCATTTACCACAAACTGTGCATCTCTGTTAACTTATCACATGCAAATTCAATGTGTTTAACTATTGTGGACTGTCGCACATGTGTTATAACAATAACTTTCGAATGACCATTTTCTGCATCTGACCATTTTTTATTACACATGTACTTTAATATAAATGCCTGTTCCAAAAGACTTCCAACTCGGTTGCCGATATATTGTCCTTATCATTTAAAAGGATCGCATGAGCCGGAAAAGTAATCAAACGGGACACATAAAAGTACCATAAATAGGCATTCTGAATTGTTTTCTAGGAGGTCAAGTTTCCATTTAACTTGGATTTAAGGTTTTAGGAATTTAACCTTCAAATATACAACTAATGTACAGTAAAAACAAGATTATTTGAAGTCAAGCAGCTGCAACAGTTGCCACCAAAAGTAAAAGTGAAAAAAGCAGTTCATCGATGCTTGACCAGTCCATTTAAGCATTGACGTAATCTGCAATAGGGGAACAAGTGGCTCCAGCAAATGACTGATCGCTGCTACCACTAAAGCAAGATTCTCTTTTGAAAGCGCCTACTTTGCCTGGCGTAAATTTTTCATCGAAAGAGTTGGCAACTGTAACCTTAAATGTAATAATACTTCGGCTGCGGAAATCGTCATTTTTCTTACTTGCTGGCGTGGCCTTGCTCCCAAAATTGGAGTGAAGTTGATCTCAGGCGGGCTGCGCCTGCCTTTTTCACCAAAAGAAATTCTCAAGCCCCTTTTAATCGGTTGGCCTGCGCGCCTGCACAAAACATATGCATAGGCAGCTTCCCATTAAGACCTCAGGGCCATGCCATCATCGTCTTGCGTCGTCGCCAGCTCATCGCGCAACCATCGGGCATCGACGAGCAACCTAATCCCGTAAAACAATCAGCTCCGTCATCAATAACACATGTCACTGTTTAGTCAAGTCCACACGAGGGTCCGACCGCCGCAGATCCAGGTGAAGGCGTGAGTCAGTCAACTTTTTTTAAAAGTTTTTGTGGACCAAAGTCCTTTTCTGGGGGCCACTGCCACTGGTACGCTCTGTTTCGGAGTGACTGCGCATTGGTTTCAAAGCCAGAGTTGATCTGTCGCTGGCGTGCTTACTCACTTGAGTCAGTCAACTTGGGCAATAAAGCTTGTTGAATTTAGATATGGTGAAGAAGCAAGCTACTCTTACCAAGAGACAATCCCATGCTGACAAAGCTTGTTGAATTAAGATATGGAAAAGATTCACTGTAGCAAGCCTTTCCTTTTGAATCCGTACAAAAAGTTGTCGAATTCAGACGTGGGATGCTAGCATTGTGGCAGGCTTCTCTTTTGATAACCTAAACTGTGTCTGGCGAATAAGCTCGTGAAATTCATATATGAGAAAGTTCTACTGCAGCAAACTTTCAGTTTGTAAGCGCCAATTTTGCTCACTTCACACTCTGCAGTAAGCCTCTCTTTTAAATATTCATATTGCGGATTGTAACGTGAATTTGAAATTTTGTAATATAATTCAGCAACATTTTGATATGAGAGTGGGTCAATTTTAAAAAATAATAAAGACTACCAAACTGGCAGCATCTTTAAACTAGTTCTTTCACAAAATGAAAACATGTAAATGGGACGAAACATTGTGTCCCTCTGAATCCGCCCCGCGACACATTGACGATCCAGGTTCTCTTTCGCACATGCACGCGCACTAGTACACTACGCGTCAAATCGCACGCGCTCAGTGTTTAAATTCCATAACAAGAAAGCCGGGGGGCTTGTGGCACAGCTGAAAGAATGTTGCTGTATTACTATTTCTTGATGCACTTACGGGA
>JBCAUI010207861.1:0-16862 GCA_038406195.1 Haplosyllis anthogorgicola
TGCGTTACCATTCTCATGTCTGCTTTTATTTTATTTTTGGCAGAGTAATTCATGTCATATCTGCCTCAGCTGTTATTAAGTTGTTATTAAACTGTTATTAGACTATTGAAAAGTTGTTCCAGAGAAGAAATAGACATTGTAGAATGAATATAAAGCTTTTGCTTGCTCTGTGCATTCACTCCGTCTCACAACCGATTAATGCTAGTTGACAATAATAATAATAATAATAATAACCTACCATGGAAGTCACAAATGTAGCTCCCCTGTTTTCCAGAACTCTATTGTTTACATCATCAAAATTAAATGCATCCATTGCTTTATGGGGAAATCCACCTGAATTGTTACACAAATTATATCAAAATTAGTAAAGGATAAAAGTCAGACCTGATATTATTTGGAAGGACAATCATTCTATTAAATTTAGAAGCTTAGTTGCTGCCTTCTGCCTGAAAGTGGTTTTTATCCATCCGTGAAACTAACATAATTGTCTTTTTGCCAAATTCAATGATTGCCAAGGTCCTTAAATTTCAGTACACAGAATTTGTATCAGTTTGGAAATGTCTAGAACAACAGAGAGGACATAAGAATTTCACACTGTGCTTTTGATGAGCCATTGTTCCCAAACTGATACAAATTCTGTGTACTGCTATCAAATTTATTTCAATAGTTTCATTCTAGGTTTTTCTTAATTTGTACCTGGCCTAATTTTGTCTAATTTGTCTAATCTATCTAATTAGATAGGATAAAAATGTGCCAAAGTATACCAATTTTTATGTGTCATTGTGTTCAGTGCATCTAAATTGAATCATTTCTGGTAAAACTACCATATTACACTGTTTAAATGTACTGAATCCATGTGTCATTGCCAAAATCAGCACATTTCAATTCTACCTAACTGGACACATAAGACAAATTAGACAAAATAAGGCTAGCTATGAATTAAGAAAAAACCCTAATAACACAGCTTGAAATTCTATTGGTGAGGAATGTTAATTGAAAGTAATTTGCTGATCTCCACCCAATCCCTAAACACCTCTACCACAGATTGTCTTTTCTGCCAGTTGAGTACAAAAAAAACCCCTGACATCAAGCCTTCATGACAGTAAGGCAAGTGAGGTAAGTCTTATTTCAAATAATAACATGAACCTTTACTGTAGAGTATCATACCTCTTTTCCCTGTTAAAATCACCAGGGAATGAAATTTCACCAATGTACACATGTAGTCAAGGTTTTTCCAAATTAATTTTTGTTTGCCTAACTAGGCTAATTAGCTTCACTTGCCTAAATAGACAAGAATTTTGGATTAATAATGCAAATTAGCTTAATTAGGCAAGAAAATTAGGTCAATTTGGTTAATTGAACAAGCAAAACATTTTTGGAAAACCTCCATTATGTTATTGTATGAATAATGTTTACTGGGAAACATTTAAGGACATGTGTGAAAGTCAAACCTGGAGTGACACATTGAGGTGCAGGTCCTGTTTGTGGTTTTAGAGGTCCAGCTGTAGGTAGACCTCCTGATCCTCCTGCAGATGCAGCAGATGCATCTGAAATTATAAAACAATGTCTCACTATCAGAGGATACAATTTTAGTTAATTTTGCATTAATTTGGTTTATTTACTTGTAAGGCACTTTGCATAAGTGAAAATCTCAAAAAAAAGAAAAACTCTCATTGGAAATAACTCCAGCTCTAGTGGCTTCACTGGAATACACAACCTGCCTGCTCAGAGTCTGAGCTTGCCCTGTTGAGTAGCCACACTGCATACTCATGTGATGAACCTGGATCTTTGGTTGCATGAGTATCTGGTCCTATGAGGCTTACATGACAAATTTTCAAATCATTTTGTGAACAATGGATGTCTATGTTCTTGTCAACAAAGAATTGTCATGCACAGATGCTATCAGTATGCAAAAATTGTATCAGAACTTAAACACAGTACATTATGGGAGGTCCCTTCTTTTCCCTTATTGAGACAATTGATACAGTTTTTGTGTGGTGGTCCAACTAATATAGAAAACTTGTAATGGTCTTAATATCCAAAGGCAGGTTACACAATGCCATAAGGCCATGGATCAGCTGTCATTTTGCCCCAAACACAGGTAAAGGAGGTTCTGCTACTTTCACGCAGCTAAACATGCTTTGCTAATATACGAGCCAAAATACATTTCATAAACCTATCACACAAAAATGTACAGAACATCACCAAATGATACTTACCAGCACAGATGATGGTCATCAGTTTATCCAGAAATTCTGGAGTATCCAGCTCCTGAACACTCTCCCTTGTCAACACTCGCTTTTCATCACTGGTGATTATTTGTAATTCTGCCATGTTAAATCTCCTTCTCTGTAAAAAAACCCCACCAAGTTATCTTATTGGTTTTGGGGAAGTTATCATCTTAGTACAAAATATACTGTACTGAACAATTGTTAGCAATTGTTAAAAAATATCAGTGTCCATAATTATTTGAGTTATTGAGACTTCCTTACTAAAACTAGTATTTTCTCAATTACTAATTTTATTGATTTTTTTTCAAGTAATTGTGTAAATTTGTCAAAATCAGATCCTTTTATCACTTTGATATGCTATTGTTTCAAAATGATAGAAATTTCATCCTCTGTATCACTTGGATGCAATGAGTTAAATAATCTATGCAATGATCACACAAGGTGATAATGCGAGACAGGGAAATATGAGTACAATACTGAGATCCACAAGATGGAGTCATGTAAAATTAGCCTTAAATTCTGTTGTTATGAAACTTATTACATTTCCTTGATTGAGATTTGAGGGATGGTGCTCACAATACTGTAATGGCTCACCTCAATGCCAACAACAATCATCTTGACACCATCTGCATGTAAATCTTGTGTGGCCAACACTGTTTCTTTAGGTTCATGTGATTCTTCGTCAATTACCAGAATTCCAATCCTTGTGAAGAAGCTAAAAAAAAGAGTTGCATGTAGTGAATGATAAATGAAGAATTACTAGATTTAAGAGTATTTACCAAAAGCAGAACTCACCTTATCTTGTGCATAATTAATTCTGTCCACAACATCCTTAACGAACTGTATCATGACAGGCCAGTTATGGTTCTTGATGCTGTGAGTTGAATCCAGCAAGATGCACAGTTCAGCAGGATCCATGGTCTTACCACACATAATTTTATCTTTTAAAAGGAAACAAATAAGGTGTTCTAAAAATAAGCAAAAGGTAAGAGACAAACTTAACACCAAGGGCCATGCCAAACTAAATAAACATTTATGTAATACAGGACCTTATCACTAGGGGTGTCAAACCATGCTGTTGACAAGAACCAGTTAACCATAGCTGTTTGACTGGTTAACCAGTCTGGCCTGCTCTTTGGTAGAAGTGCCAAAATATTTGAAAATTTTTCAACAAATTTTAAGTTGATGCTCATAATTATGTGTGCATACTACATGACCAAATAAAAATTAAATTCCGAGACACATTTTAGGAGACCTTTCAAGAAAGAAAATAGATAATACTTGTAACTGATAAGAACATTGTGGTCACATCTGCTAAAATTTAACACTAAACAACAGAAAAATAAGTGTATTCAGTAGTCAAAAGAGTTTTGAACAAGTGGCCAGGATTGACCATAGTCCACGGTTCATCACCAATTGGGACTGGTCCAAGAAACAGACCGGATAACCAGTCCAGCTCGGTTAAGCTTGACACCCCTAGTATGTACTGGGTTTTAAATTACTAAACGTTACTTGCAAGAGAAAATTAGGTAAGAATCGGGCTTAATAGATATGTAATAAAGAGTTATCCAGCACAACAGACGAGTTAGTTATACATTATCTAATTCACTCCAATATTGCATGAAGGCAGTTTACAAAAAATCTGGACATATTAGACGGCACCTGAGCATGTAACTAGAGTTGTCGTGACTAGTTGAAATAGTCGACTAGTTGCATTTCAAATCTGAGTTGACAAATGATATTGGTAGTCGACTAGTCATTATTTTTTCTATTTTTTCAAATTAATGGAACCCAGAATTTTCTTAAGGATATTACGTGTGTTTAACTGTAATTTTCATATCATAACTTAAGCTTTGAGTAAGGTCAAAGAACTAAAATGATTTGGAAATTTGATGCAATAGATACCATGCCACATAACGATGGTAAATTATGTAGATAAAATTGAAAGCTTCAACTAGTTGATGATCATCAACTAATGGTGCTCGACTAGTCGACGATTGAATTTTGCTAGTGGTGACAACTCTACATGTAACTGTTTGTTCTATTAAGGGTTCGGACTATTTTCTTGCATTTTCACTCATTTGGTGAATTAGTTTGATGTGTGCAGAAAGATGAAAAACTGTAAACAAAGTTTCCGGATCGCCAGTGGGATAAGTCTTTGTCTCGCGATTGTGTTGGTTAGTTCATTATGACTCCACTGTTCGTTCTAAATGACATCATACAACACACTTTGCAGCTGTGAATACTGAGTGTGAAACGTTCTACTGACAGTTATTAATTAGACAGCATGGAGACATTATCCTTTAATCTGGCTTTGTGTGAAAGTGCAACGTTTCAAAGCAGACTTTGATGTGTACTACTGCCATGCTGAGGCAACAATTTTTCTGTTACAACCGAGTACATATTGTGTTTCTATGTTCTATGCGTTGTAGTCCGTTAGATCTTTGCAAACAAGGCAAGGAAAACTAGGCACATGTGGCACGTAACATGGAAGTATAGACAAGAAACCCTGCAGAATCGAGGAAGCTTGCAGAATCATGAAAGGCTTGAAGAGGAATTTGACCAGAAGCCAGAAAATTGGTGGTCCTTTGTTCTTTTCTGTGACATTATGGGATTTTCAGTGAGTGTCACAATGAAATATACTTTGACTTTTAAGATCACAGTAATCCTTGATAGATGTGATAAAGTGACGGAATAAATGTTCACTTTTTTCATTTAAGAAGCCATTTCAGTTTGTAGATCTCTTCCCGATCTCGTACTTTTTAGTAATACATACAAGGTTAATTTGTAATAATTGATATTGCGAAATAACACTTGAATTTGCAAAGAGTCATCAATAATATTTAATTCCTGATTTATGTTTACACCATTACGAAATGCAGAGACTGTAATTTATAATTCATTCATTTACAGCCAACAATGCTTGTGTAAATAATAGGGCCCTGTACTAATCCATATTACTCATTTCCCGATCTTTTGCATGATGGTCTTTTGCTGTGCGATGCTACACAATAGGATTTCTCATTGAACATACTTGTGTATTTAGCATTCAGTCGATACAATTGAAGATGTTCCATGGTAACACTGCAAACATTTGTGCATACAAATTTCAGCGAAGTGATTTAACCTTCAGAAGATCAACAGTAACATCCAATTACAGTCAAACCTCGTTTATCCGGCCTCATCCATTCCCTCTAAATATTGGCTGGTTTGTGAAATATCCGGATTAACATTATTAAAAATCAAAGAAAAAAGGAAATTTGTTCCGCAGAAAACATGGACGGAAAGTGAGGGTTTCCGGATTACGAGGAGCGGATAAAAGAGGTCTGACCGTATGTCCCACCAGGTTGATCCGCCATGAAACACCAGGCCAGTTTTAAATAATTAATGCAAAAAGTATTTCAGTGAGGCAATTATTCATTCTCTCCTTTATTTTCTTAATCCTTGGAGAATGCTCATCTTAAGATCCTCAGATCCAAAATGAAGGCTAATTTGTCACAAATAAACGTTTTTATTTCAACAATAATTACGGTGAATTAATTATGTATTTATTCATGTTTATTAATTAGTGTTACTTGTTAACTAACTGAACCTAAAGGAATCAGTGGTGTCTACAAGTTGGATTAGTGAAGCCGTTTCAAGTCTGCATACCTTGCGTGACTGCTGACTTACGAGAAACACACAGCTACGTCTTTCACATCCTTCCAGCCAGTTAAGCTAGAGGTACGGAGCACACAATCGCAGGCAGCACAGTCAGTATATTAGACGAACTAACCATTTAATTGTCCATAAAAACTGTGGATAGCACTTTGGTGTGGCATTTAGTCCCTACAGTACCAGCATACGGACGCCTTTTTTTCTAAGTGCCTTTGAACGTATGTCGATCGGCTTCACTTCTGATTAAACATTACACTTTGATCTAGTTGAATATATTTCTCTTGAGCACGCAATATCACGTTTACGTTTATTGAACCTTTCTCTCACAACCCGTTTTAAAGCTACAGACACTAATAAACGAGAATTACCCTAGTGGCTAAAGCGTCTATCGCTGGAAGAGTAATCAGTATGTCCAGGCAGGCCTCCAGCCAATGAACAAGTTTGAACAGGGCTCACAGCCATGCACCCTGACCTTTCCCATCTGACAGGTTCCCGGTACTTTTTTTGAGCTCATGGACATTTTAGGTTACCCATCAAAGAAGTCTATGGACGCATGCGCGATAGACTAATCAGCCTGGATATACTTTCTGCTTACAAGTGTTGTTGAATAAACTTTTAACAGTTTACTTCGTAGATTGCTTTGCATCCCTATGACACCATCCATAACAATATAAATTACAACTCCAAATTGATATTAAACAAAGTATTGCACAGATTAAAAACTTTCATGAAAAGACTTTTACCTACGCGACACATTGTAATAACTTCTATTAAAATGACTGAATCCACACCTACACATATCTAACTTGTATTGCGAATAATGTCGTCTGTTCTTAACTTTTTTACAGAGCACAGTGAATATTCAGAGATATGAAGTAAATGAATTCTTGTATCTCATGTATTGTTTCTTTTCACAAAGCAAATACGTTTTAACCTTCCGTATCTGTCTTTGAAATCGAACAGGCATGTTTCTGTCAAAAGAAGGTGCTTTATCTTTCTTGTGACAGGGACTCATGCTTTATTCAATACACTTTGCTCATAGTCACAATAGGATTGGAAGAACGGCTGAAAAAGTAGCTCGGATCGATAATCATGTTTTCTTCTGCTAAGGGGAAACATGGCTTTTTCTTCAGTGTTAGAATCTAGATAGATCAGTCTCAGATAGGGATGTAATAACAACGTCTAACAACGTTAGGTTAACTGATCAATTTGAAAGTAACATGCGAAACGTAAATTTATTGTCATTGTCATAAAAGTTTTCATTTCTCTTGAGGTAACATTAATCTATGAAGTCATCATTTTTTATTCACGTAAATTGAAAGTTTTGGAAAGAAAAGCTATTTCTCGCAACATATCTGAATCAGTAACTTTAAAAATATCGTAACTTTCGCAACTAAATTTATAGTAACTATTAACCTGTTGAATTTGACATTAACTTTTTTCGATAAATCATAGCAAAATATTGCAAACTTCATTCTTTTATTCGGTGTCACATTCCAACCGAAACTACCCTCAAAAGCAATATCAAGAATGACAATTTGTTATATGGTGCCAATTATAACGATATCTTATTACAGAAATAAGTTAGGAAAAGAAATCTTGTTAAAGCTGAAAATATCTAATTCAAAATCCGTACGTAAACATCCACTTCATGTTAGGTAATCATCAGTAGATGGAGTTCGACCACAAGTAACTGCTACTTTTGTAAGACTGAATTTCAACCATCAGTTTTGGTTCATTAGCTGCAAATTGCCAGCCAATACTTTGACGTCAGAATTGAACGCGATAGGTAAATGATGATGAATGAAACCTTGTTAAGCGACTAGTTTACTGTATAACGAGGACCCTTGCATGTCACAGACACGCAGCCCTGCATGTGTCAATGCTCCTTATACCATCAAGATGCCAACAGGATTATTTAGGGAGAAGTTGCGTGCAATCTTGATGAAACTGTCTAATGAGGTCGGAATGAATACCATTGCAACATAGACGTTTTATCCCCTTGCTAGACTTAATATAATTTCTGGAATTCTGGCAATTGCAACATTAGCTAAATACATTTTATAACTTTCAGTCTATCATATAAAAATTCAAATGTCTATCCGCCAAGAATGGAATCTATTTTCGGTAACTAAGGAGATATATAGAATTACATATTCTTTTTAATACAGATTTTAGCAATGAGATTTTATTCTCGGTTCACGAATCGATTACTTTATACTGGCATCAAATCTCGTAATATGAAAGTTAGATCAAGTATATATTAACAACAGCAACTTTTGGACATTGATGTTGTTGGTATTGACGTCTAGCATTACTGACATGCAACATGCAGATATAGAATGAAGGGGTTACGTTACTTATATGTCACACATAAAACAGAAATACTAATGGAAAAACAGAAATCACTGATTGAAATTTATACTACGCGGACAACCCTCTACTGTGAAATGAAATAAAGCTCTTCTACAATAAAAGTACCGCAAAGATTTCCATCTAAAACAACAAACTTGTGTCCACCAAATAACATTTGGAACACTAAGCCTGAAGCGTTTTCCTTGTAACATGCACAAAATGACCCTCATGGGTGAATCAAGAGAAAGACGCCTCAAACACTGAACATGTTAAAGCAGAAATGATTAGGCTCTCTGCCTGTGATGTTGTAATGTCCATCAGTAAACTAAAAGGCCTGTTTTATCTGGTGTGATAATGAAATAAAGCCTAGACCTTATAAGATTACCAGTGACTTTATAAGATTCACTGCTTCGACTGTGCGCAAAGACGAAGCAGTATTTACTGCATGAAGCTGCGGAAGCCAGGTTACGTTTCTTGAAGGAAAAGGAGGACAGTGAACCCAGATGCAATTAATGGCCGTGCCCCTATTAGAACTTCTAGGACAGAGAAGTATGAATGTATGCCCAACGATTGAGTAACACAATTTAAAAAGGGTTATGTCCTTCGTTCTAATCATACGTTTTGGTTCCAATTCGAAGAATCCGTGTCTAATAATTAGGTTAATGGTACATCACGATAATATCATCGTATTTTATTTGGTAATTCATAATTAACATTTAGGGCAAAAAGGAAAGGTCCAAATATAAGTAGAAATATCTATCTGCAACCTTCATTATATTTTCTTGGGTAAGGTTAACTTCGAAAAGTAAATAATCCCTGAGCATTGAATATTGCTATGACAAGCCTACTTTGAAATTTTATCCTCTACAATAGCCCATGATAATTAATTAACCTCTACTTCTCATGTATCAAGATTGAATAATCCAGTCTAAATGTCCAACTTAAAAAGTCAGTTGGCATTCTACCTTATAATAAATAAATACATAAATGTAAATATTAATCACTTCTTTGCATGTAGAAAAATACAGTACCACATTTACGTAACAGCTCATCTTACACAATAGTCTGCTTTCATTTTAATTGTAATTTCAGGTAGCAGAAAAGATTGGTTACATGTGTGTTGGAAAGATTTGCAGTGGGGCGCACATATTTCATATAGGAACGTAAATTGTACTGTAAACTATGTAAGAAGATTGTGATTTAAAATATATTTTGGTGGTGTGGGAGGAGAAGGAACTTATCATTTCGAACTTCTTATCTTGGATTTACTTGTATTAATAATATGATGTGACATGTTGGGTAGGTCAGCCAGATAATTACATGGGTAGTAAGGACTATTCTCCGATAGAATTACGTCTTCGCGACGTCTCACCTTCAGTGAATTTAAGGATATAGAATTGAGAATTGAAAGAATATATCTGTCAGGTGTAACAACTGGATTCCTTTTTTTGACAGAAGACACCGAGGAAGGTCCACAATCAGGACAGATAGAATCCCCAGGCTTCACCTTCAATACAAGTCATCCTTCAGGATCCAGTAGAGTCATTAACTGCAGGGGACGTCTGCCTATTTCCATTCAAATCTCACTGGATTTACAGACAGCTCAGTGAGGTATGAAACAACCCTAATGTAGCCAATTACTACCGTGTGAGGTTTCAATTCAATTAGGCATCTCGTTACGTAGCGAATGCAATATATTTAATGAACTTGAATACTCCATCCCAGGTTACTTAAGAATAGCTAGTTTATTATTTATATATGGAGTAAGAAAATACATGAAATGACCAAACTTTCAATAAGGCTAAAACATATTGGCCAAGACATATTGAACTCCTAATGTAACAAAGCGTTAAAACTAAATTATATTTATAAAAATGTACTGAAAATGCTGAAATATAAATAAAATAACAGAGGATGAAATTCCTATTAGTTTTGCAACAATAGCATATCAAAAGCACAGCATGGAATTCTTGTATTATCTCTTTTGTTCTCGAATGATAGAAATTTCAGGAGATATATATTTTTATTTTTATATTTTTATATTTTTATCATGTTAGTCCAGGTTTGTGCAAATTTATACTATCACTTATTGATAACACTATTCTTTTCCATCTTGAATTGACAACTAATACTGTTCCAGAGAAAGCTCCGACTGTTTCTACTTTCGTAACCGGAGCAATAGACACGCAAGTCTACTTGACATGATGTGGTAATCCTGTATATTCCATACAATGATCTAACTGATCGTGACATCATAGACAAAACTCCACTAATGAGAATACCATGTCAAAGACCTTCTCTAAAAGCTTTTCATTATTTTTATCTTGTTAGTAGGAAACATCTGAAAAGGAAAAGAGTGTATTTAAAAGGAATAAACTATTTACATGAACCAGGCGCTTTTGAAAGTTTTCTCAGTCTATTCTGGCGTCTACCTCTTTTGGATTAATGACGATTCTGTTTGCTGAGTTTTCAGCCTGGCGCTATGAATGGAAAAAGGGAAATATAAAGTTTGACTCAACAGACAATAGGCAATCAGTGCTTAATCAAACTTAGATTACAATGCCACTTTTAGCCCCCTTGTTTCTAAAAAAACACCAACACGATACCTGCAATTCTAATATATATATATTTCTCATTCTATGTACTTCTGCACAATCGAATTGAATTGTTTTCGTTTCTGTGTAAAATACAGATTTCTTGAAATTTAATCTTTTAGGGGATGCTCAGTTAGTGAGACGCGAGGGTGACAAATTAATTGAAAACAATTGTGTTGAGTGAACATGAGAAGTATGGCATTATTCTCTAACCTTTTATTTCGTCCAAACAACATGGCCACAGATCTTTTGAATAATAGTTATTATCGTCTGTAATTAATCGACGCTGTTTGTGTGAATCTCCATGGCAATGAAAGAGAAAATGTGTTTAATGAGTTCACCTGAGTCAATAAGGTACTAGGTAGTTTCTCATACATTTTTCTGAGAGTTCATCTCAATTTACTTGTCAGTGCTTTTTCCCATATTAGATGTCCCAATTTTACGACAAAACAAGATAGTGAACTTGGGTAAATCAGTATCCGGTAAGATATCACTCATAAACATATCACCAATCAACATAAAGGAGCAATTTTTATAATCCTGGATATAACTGACTTATTTTAAATCAACATGAACTTCTTTAGTTCAGAACTAAACTATCGCTAAATTCACATTTGTTAAATAGCTTTACTAGGCTAAATACCGTAGCTTATGACCCGTAATTTTGTAATGTTGATGATAAAAATGGCATTTCAGGGTCTTTAGTGTAAGCTTGCCATTTGTTTAGCGCGACTTTCTTGACACTTCGTACGTGTTTTATGGGTCTATCGGGGAAAGACTAAGAAAAAATATTAATAAAACTTGACATGGTTGTCTTCAGTACTGTGTACATACTTTTTCCTTCTGCATTGAAACAAATGTAACATAATATTGTCTGGGCTACAAAAATATGTAAAATATTCTGGTCAGTGAAACACAAGACTTTATCGACATTTATTTATTTTAAATAATTCAGGTTTAAGTTTTTAAAAACTGAAGCTGTAACATATAAAATATGATGTAATGGACTTTTGTAATACACTAGTTTAACCATGGACAATGATAGCAACTACTGTATCCGTGCTATTTGCTTTATCAATATTGTTGTGCAAATATTATAATGCCACTACAGATTGATGAAAAATGGATGTGACAAAAGAACATCAACATTACAAGATCCTGGTAAACTCGGAGTAATCATTATTTTTATAGCTGTTACGTAAATCCAGAGGCTGGATGAATGTCATAAATTTTTAAAGATTTTCTGGTACTCCAAGCCAGCACAAATCCCTCAAGGATTATGCGAATTAGGGCATTCATTAAGATTGGTGTGACTTTACTGGTGAATTCAAACATTAATATAGAGCTGCTTCTTTTCTTACCTTTTACCTTTTGTGTTTGTACAAAAATTTAACATTCTAATAAATCAAATCTCCACTACACTTTGCATGTCAATTCCGTTTGTAACAATACAAGGTAGTGAATTAACTAAATAATTAATAGTGAATTAAAGGTTACCAAGCTTAGCTGTAAATAACGCTGCAGCAAAACAAAAATAAATTTCTCCATTAAAAGAGAACATACATATTTTTGAATGATCCTTCCTTAATTTCAGTGACTAAAGAACTTGGCATCAGCAGTAAGTCTCATTAGCCTGATTCTCTTCGTGACACAGTTTGAACATCAAACTTTGATTTTGAAAAGACTGTATACTGTATTGCAGGATTCCACGAATCTATATTATACCTGCATCTGCATACCAATTTGTTAAAACTAAATCCTGCACCTAAGCATTGACAGGCAACAAAATGTGATATTGATAATTACTGATGGTCCAATGATTACCGCCTCTGTATGCGTATTCTATTTCAGTACCCGCTGGTTGTTCAGTAAGCGAGGTATTGGCAGATACAAGCAAAGGACGCTTTGAGGCGGAATAATATCTGGAAGGGTGTGTCTGTTTGCGCTTACTGGTATCCTACAAAAGTGCTTGTTTTTGTCATGCAATTTATATTTAAAGAAACTTGTGGTATATATATCTTCCTTTAATAAAGTGAATCATGTATCTTTGTTACTCTCGTCATAACTGTAGTAATCCCAACAATGTAACTCGTATAAATTTACTATGGCATGCATTTCTTGTATGTCCAATTATCTTCGCCAATCATGACTCTTAACGTCTATCTCCAAGTTTTCCATGTTACTTATTGTCTATATCACCCGATTTCTTTGATGAGCACCCAACATTGGTGTTACTTTTGAAGCTGTGCACCCATTTCATATTTTCACTAAACTCGATGTTTGTACCCAGCATGATGACGTTCTGTTCCTACGTTCAATGTTGATCCGTTTAACATTGGCGGATCTAGGGGGGCGCCACCGGCGCCCCAACGGGAAATCTTGGATCCGCCCCTGGTTTAATGTTATGAAAACATCACATCTTTCGGATGTTTGTGTTCTGCCTCTGTTAAGATTAACCAAACCTTACTTTTTGCCCTTTAAACGTTCATCACTTATTGACGAAATGACGAAACCCCGACTTCCTTCGAGATTGCTAATGAGATTATATCAAGGCTAAATTAGATTATCTAACATCACTGTGGCATGAAGGTAGATTCCACCAATGATGGCAGTGTGGTAAGGTGAAATCTTAACGGGTCGAAAACAGACACCAAAATAGCACTACATAACGTTCAGGAAAGTCAACGTATACATGTGCCATGTGCCATATTGTAAGATATGCGCTATTAAGTGGATTTGAGACTGTATTCACAACCAGAGAACAATTACAAAATTCTGTCACATGAATTGGTGCGTCTAATCACGAACATCTGTAATTTAGAAAGGAAATGGAATAATTCTTAATAAATAAGAAATTGAGATCAATAATTCTCAACAATTTGATGGTACAAGATCACAATGGCATAGCTCTAAACATAATGACAGTAACGGCTCCAATTAAGGCGATGTCAGAGGTACTAATCTAATACTTACGCTAAATTCATACATTGATTAATTTCGATAATCACATTGAGCTGAATACAAGTTATGTGTATAATATAAATTTTAATATATAAACCAGCAAGGTATCTAATGTTATGACTGCTAAAATATTCATCACTATCAATTACATAATAAACTATTATCAACATGAATATACAAGAAAACGTAAAATGGATAACACAAATGCATTAGAAACGACATTTGTCAAATATATGAATATTAATTCAGCGGTAAGCGGAAAATGTCGCAAAAGTATACAACGTTTGATACTTTCCTCATGTGACATACAGTGTTGAAAGAACGAACCAAATTCGATAATATTGATCTTCCACAACCACCACAATCTAACCATGGTCATGGTTAACTTTGTGAGATGGAAGCACAATTTTCCAAACAACTCTCCTAAAGCCGTCATATCTCATGGGAAATTGGCTTCTTAACAATCTGTGGGGCACAGATCAAATCAATATGTTCTAATATTGCAAAGAGGAAGCAAGAATTCGATGCCTGATCATGTACAATCAACATCGGAAAATCAAACCGAGTTTAATCGTAAGTTCCAATACGTGAATACGTTTAGTTGTGCAAAATAGGAAGTCCTCGCAGTTTTGACGCTAAAAATGCTCCAACTATACTGTTATATTCTATTCGAGCCATAATAATGTTATCAACAGGATAACATCTAAACGAGAATTATCCTAGCGGCTCAGGAGTCTATCGCTGCATGGAAGAGTAAACAAGTTTGAACAGAGTTCACAGCCATGCACCTGAACCTTTCCAACCCACCTGACTGGTTCCCGGTGCTTTTTTTTGAGCTCATGGACATTTTAGGTATTGGGTCAAAGAAGTCTATCGACGCATGCGCGATAGACTAACGATAAAAGTATCAACTGTCAATTAGACAGTGCCTAGAATGCACAATCGAGTACTTTTTTTTCAAAGGATTAAAATTCGTGATGGAATATTCACACTGTAAAAAGTATAAACTTTTACTGAACCTAAATTAGCTAGACACGTATCCAAATCAGGTACGTGCAGACATGTTTCTAAGCGTATTTTCCAGTATTAACTTCGACTGATATGTAGAAACATTTTGAAAATAATCTATCTCAATAAATTCAATATATAAGAAATATCTACAGATATACAAGTAAAGACCCAGAAAGATATGGATCGCAAAAGAAAATATCAGAGCGTTTGCAGAATATCCTTCGATTACGTGATGCAGTCTTTTCCTAAGTACCACTTGCGACTGACAGTTCATATTGCCATTATCCTCAGCAAAACGACCTTGCTGCACGTTATAATATTAATATTTACTTACCAGTGAGTAATAATATAGCACAGAGGACAAATAATCCCAATGTCCCCATTGCGCTACTTCTCCCTCCTCTTCTGCTCCTGCAACTACTGCAGCTTCATGCAATCCATCCAATATAAACCTAATCTAAACATCGCCATCAATTGCTCCGAACCAATAGCTTCTTATGTGTCAAAGCTACATTCAATCTACTTGCGAGTTTTCCGTTCTTCAATTTGTAGATAACCTCGCATCGGTTTTGAAAATGCATCCAACAAAACAGGGGTTAAAGATGTCGATAAGATGCATGCATTCATGATAAAAAAAACTATCCTTTCTCTGTCTCCCTCCCGTGTACATGCATGCATGTATATATTACATATGTCAAGTAAAAAATTACCTTAATATCTCAATAACATAAGCGCATAAAGAACGAACTGCTGAAAGTAATGATGCAAACTTTTAATGTTCTATCAGTTTTTAAAGCAAAAAAGGAAGCTTCCTTTATGCAGAGGAAAATAGTATTTGTTATGCGCAGGATAAAAGTTCTTACATAATTATACGTGAACAATTATTCGTTTTTGAAGCTGCAGCCTGGAATGTGGCAGTTGGTAAATAGGCATCATCTTAAACACTGAATTAAGATAGACAAAATCAGAGCAACGAGACAAAACATGCAATTGCTGAGGCATTAAGTACTTGATGATTGCGATCAATTGCGATCAATTGAGACCACGAATAGAGACCCAATTGCAATAGAGATCGTGACACAATTAGGTAAAACTTGTCTCTCAGTATTTACGATTTCTACATTTAAAGCCAAGAAAAATGATCTCTGAAATCAAGGCACAAGAGTCTCATTAGTCTCTTGCCATCACAGCCATTATAATGGGTTCCTTTATGTTCAGTTAACCTTTCATTCTAATTTTAGAAAACCAATTTGCAAGAAAAACGTATAGGAAGGAGTTCCGACTATGGAAAGAAAGAAAGAAGAGAAAGAGGCCAATTCGGCAGTTCAGACAGGATATTGTAAAAAGGGATTAATGAATTTTATTTCTATGTTTTCTAAATACGGAAACGAAGCTATTTCGTGCAAGAAAATTGGCTAGTGCTTAATTTAACGAGCTGTTGTGAAGTGCATTGGTTTACTTGCAGGGTATGTCTTTTCTTATTTGATATGAGGCAGTTATCTCTGTCACGCAATGTACCTATTGAGGCGCTATTTGCATAATATGCTTTACTGAAAATTGCCATCCGTTCTTTTTATCTTCTCCTTGACAGTACCACTCATTTCACATTAAAGGAATTTTAATACCCGTAATGACAGCTCTCATTATTATACAAATCCATGAAAAACAATTTTTTGTCCAGGGATCGGTTAAAAATTATATTTTCCGTAACACCGTGTAGTTGTTATTGCTCTGCAATCTTATTCTAATTTCATTGTGCCAGTTTCAAAAGAGAAGGTTTGTGTAAGCGCGCCTTTTCTGTCTGTTGTTCTTTCTGTGCACACGTTTTGGTTTCAACAAACTAAGCACACAATGTTATTGCTCAAAAAGTGCCACTTTAAGTTTACAGACATGCTTCCTTTCAGTGACATAGAGTAGGTGTCCCTAAATCGAAATCGGTAAGGACATTTACGGATTTTTAAAAAATACATGTATCAGTTAGCGGTAAAAAGCCTTTTTAATTTGTGTACCTCAATATTCTTGATCAGAATCCACCAAAAATGGCTTCTTTTTA